>CAEFZX010015566.1:0-75187 GCA_903066825.1 Alfaro cultratus | reverse complement strand
TTATCTCGGTAGAAGCCATTTGTTTGTTAAAACTTAATAAAATATATTTGTCCTATTTGACGTTTGTTGTGACGTAACCTCACAAACAAACTAGGTCATTAGTCCAAGTCTGTGGTTTATTGAATGTTCAGAAACTACAGCGGCTGTAAAGATCCACAGGAAAGGTAAAATAACCCGAACAGGTGATCAACTCATAACCACTGGCACTTTTTTACTCTCCGTCTTTGTCGTTAGACACATCCGTTGCCGTGGCAACCGCCTGCGCCCCGCAGCCCAGCAGAGATTACGTTAAAAACATTCAGTTCGTTATGATATCAGGTTTCCAGGCTTGATGTTTCTTTCTGAATTATTAATAAGCCTCTCCTCCGTAGTGATTGATTAGCAAATTTAAACTCCTGCTCTGCTAGTCAGTCGGTCTTTGAGTCGCTTTTTTTATGTTAATGGAACCGAAACGCACTGAATTGCGCAACACCTTGTTGAACAATATAATTACTAAGATTATCAATTTTAACACGTTTTGTTGATTTTATTATTATTTAATGAAGCTGCAAACGTTTTGGATCTTAGTGAATATTTTGATAAGCCCGTCAGAACAGGAAGTTCTGGTCTCAGCGTCCTGGCGGCCTTCAGTTTGTCACCTGCTGCCGCGATCGACTCGAAACCTTCCCGCGATCGACCTTATGAGCACCCCTGCTTTAGGAGCTTTGCTTCATGTTTTTTTTTTCACCACTTCCTGTGTGATTCCTGTGAATAAAGGCCACACAATCTTATTTGTAGTGAAAAATAATGGCCACAACACAGTCTATGCATTGTAATCTTCACGAAGTCGATGGTTATCCAAAAAGCTTCAGAAATTTATTTTTTCTTCAAATAGTTTCATAAAAACCTGTGTTGAAAGGGATTTCTGTTCAGCTTAGAGTCATCAAATTTAGGTTTGACCAGTGTAGATATGAAAGATTTAACACCAGAGAGGATTGAATGTTTGTCTAGATTTCCCCAAAAACATTGAAATAGTCCTTTAATTTAGAGCTAAATTACAATCTTCCGATCAGATGCAAACTTCTGTGAAATTTGCACCACAATATTTTTTTCCTGCGCTCTTCACTAAATAGAATAAGCATCAATTGACTGAAAATGTCAATAAGTAATATAATATTTGGTAGAAATTATCATCAGGGACCATCAAGTGCTGTTTTCATAGTGCTGTTTGTAAGTAACTTGTTTTATCCATGTTTTTTTAGTTAATTCAATGTGTGTGTTGTAATTTTTAGGGTGTGTGTGAGGAGATGATGTACGAGGAGATCCAGGGAAATTATCCCCTGGAGTTCGCCCTGAGGGACCAGGACAAATATCGCTATCGCTATCCAAAAGGAGAGGTCAGAGTTTATTGTTATTATTTGATGAAATTTTATCTGATTCTGTGTTGTGTTTTTTTTAACATTTTTTTTTTACTTGCAAACATTTGATGTTCTTAAAACCAGCGAAGCAATTCACCGTTTGCATTCATTCACAGTAATATTGAAGGCTTCCTGAACAAACCTGAGTCATCCGTTACAGCATTTAGTTCTGAATTGAAATAAAAAAGTGATACTTTGTAAGTTTAGAGTTTTATTGCTGACTTGCTAAGATGATTTCCGCTAATTTTGGATGTTTGCTGTGGGTTTCTGCTCCCCTTATCGGAGCCAAAGTGTGGAACATTTGTGGGTCCACGTTTCTGTGGGTAGTGAGGCGACTTTAAAACCTGCCTCAATTAACTCAAATGGCATCAGATCCAACCGATGGCCACTCATAAGAGCATTAGAGAAATAATCATTTTATTATGTTTATGTTAATTTGTAGACCTTCATAATTGTATCTCGGTTTGTCGCTGATCGCCTCGGCTGCTGGATCACATGTAAACATATTGATGGAAAGTTGAGTGAAAGAAAAATAAAAAGATGCACAAGCAACAGGATTAACTTTTCAAACATATTTTAATTACTGATATGCATCTGCGCATTGGCAGCCAATAAAAATATTAGGGCTGACGCGATTAATCGGCTTAATTGTGATTAATCGTCAACTAATTTAGCAATTGATTAATTGTTAACTGGAGTAAACAGACTAAAATAAAGGCCAGATGCTTGTTGAAAGAACTACACACTTAAAGCTGTAACTAAGCCCAAACTGTACAAATACTTTACATAAAATGATGAATGAACTTGTTTTATTGTTTTTTTTTTTGTCATGCTGCACATCCCATGTCCACATTGGAGTGACTCAGACTCAGTTCAGTTCTCCTTTGTTAACATAGTAACCACATTATAAACGCATTATTCAAACAGCTCCGTTAATGAGACTCTGCTTGGACATTCAGCCTCCAAGGCAGCTTTAGCTAAACACGAGATCGCAGTAACCAAAGATTTCACATCAGTGGCTCTCGCTGAGCGCCCACCCGCCCAGTCAACTCTCGCCTTCCATTACCCCTCCATTAATCTCCCTGACGAAGACGGATTCGGTCATTATTGTCCATTTTCCACCTCCTCCGGTGTTTAGTCTGTTTACCTCTACGGAGAAAGCCTCACTCAGCAGATTTTACTTTCATCTTTTGACTGATGACCTGATTAGCCTCTCTGAACATTTCTGCCACGCTCAGTCCTACGAGGACCTGGTGCAGCGCCTGGAGCCCGTCATCATGGAGCTGGAGAGGCAGGAGAACGTGCTGGTCATCTGCCACCAGGCGGTCATGCGCTGTCTTCTGGCCTACTTCCTGGACAAGACGGCCGGTGGGTGCTTTAAGAAGTCAAACATAAAATAAAACCAATGAAACGTTGTGGGGGGATAACCAAAACAGAATTATGTGTAAATGACACATTTACTTGGGTTTTGTAAGGAAACTATAGCATTTTCTTTCAAAATAAATGCTGGAAATATTTGTGTTGTGAAGTAGGGGTGTCCAAAGCGCGGCACGGGGGCCATTTGTGGCCTTTGGAAAGAATTTCCAAAGTCTTGCTCTCTCTCGCTCACTCACAGTCTGAATGAACGACAGACATGGCTTAACATGTTACATAAAATACAGTTTTCCTCTGTTTGTTGGTGACCCAGTTAGTGCTAAGTTGTGATTATTTATTTTTCCTGAAAATCCTCCAATCCTGGCAGCCAGATGATGTACGAATCAAGACTGAAAAATGATTCCAGATCCTTCATAAGACGAATTTAAAGGCTAGATCAAGAAATATTTAAATGTGTCATGTAAAATTAACTGAAGTCAAATTTTTTTCACCTATTTATGTATATGTATTTTTAAGAATGTAGTTAAAATGTCTGCATTGATGGAGCGAGGTGGGCTTCTGGTGGTTTCATTCATCTGATTTATGTGTCTGTATAGAAGAGCTGCCGTACCTGAAGTGCCCACTGCACACCGTGCTGAAGCTGACCCCCGTGGCCTACGGTAGGGCTGCCATCCTGTGCTCAATATGCTTAGCAAGCTGATGTGCGCTGAAAAAGATCATTTGCTTTACCAACAAATATCCGTCATCACAGGTTGTAAAGTGGAGTCCATCAGCCTAAACGTGGACGCAGTCAACACGCACAGAGAGAAACCAGAGGTGAGTTACGTACGCTGGTATTCGTAGTCTCGGTTGTTGAGCGTAATGTGTCGTTTGTCTGCAGGGTGCAAACTCACTGAATGTGTTCAAAGCTCCTTTTAAAGCTGACAGAAAACATTTGGCACCATTTTCAACTTTACTAATAAAGCCTCAAGATGCTTTAGCTCTCAAAATCAAATGCATAACATTTAGCATGAGGTGCTATCTTCCTGCTAGCTCACAGCTAATTGTCATATGAAGGAAAAAAAAACACTTAAAGAACCAAACGTGGAAGAGTTTTCATGGTTTCAAATTGTGTTAATGTGTGTATGTAGTGTATATCTTGTTTCCCTTGTGTTTGATTCCTCCACCTCTTTGTTTTGTTTTGTTTTTTATCAAACAGAACGTAGATGTGACACGGATGTCAGAGGAGGCTTTGATTACCGTGCCATCTCACCAGTGAGGCAGTTAGCATTCTCCGACCCCTCTCACCCCTTTCCCTCCTTTAGCCTCGATTACGCACAATGAACCCTTAAGGCGCACAAAATACACACTCTAAACACCTTGATTGAACCTCTTTTCTTTGGTCTTTCTCTTTTTTTTTTTTTTTTTGTCTCCCGCTTGCATTTAAAGGCGTGGTGAAGGTGGTAAATAAGCAGACTCCGCTTGTTAATCTTTGGGGTTTTCTTTTAATCCTGCCACGAATCTCGCTGTGCTCGCTCTCCCATTCTTGGAAAATGAACGAAAAGCTTTTTAAATGACGCTGCACTCCAAACCCTGAAGCAATGAAGCTCCGGCACCTCATCTGAGGAAGGACCTTTTGTGTGTAGCAAAATCTTGTCTGTACGTCTTAGCGATGTCAATTTGTTTTACTCGTGCCTCAAAGTTTTTATCGAAACTCTAATCTACCTACATGACATTGCAGAGTTTGTTTTTTTTCCCTAACAATCTTTAATTTATTACAATGTGAAACAGTGTCAAGTCAAAAATGCTGGATTTATGTAGCTGTTTGTGATAAATAATGTGAAAGATCTTGAATGATATTCACATCAATTATAGGAAATTAAAAGGAATATTTTTGTTTGCTGTTTGTAAATAAACTTCACCCAAACACCCACTGATTCCTACCAAACTCTCCTTGTGCTTCATTTTTTTTAAAAGTTTCCATTGACTGCTGATTTTTTTCCAGACATAAGTACAGAAAAACATAAATCACTAGACACCACCAATTATTTATTTATTTATTTTTTCATCTTAAACATATGTGTACTAGTTTTAGACTTTCTGTTTTAAATTTTGGTCTAGAGGTCAGAACTGATGTAGAAATATTATCTGAAAGCTCAACTTACAGTATCTGCTGGTGTTCCCCAAGGATCTGCGTTAGCCACCATTTTCTTTTGTATTTTACTTTTTCATTTTAAGACAAAAGCCACTTTTTCTGACATAAAGGTAAATAAATATTGTCTATATTTTTAAACAATTTGGGGCAAAATACACTTATATGCTAAAGCTGGTGTCTTTTATACAGAAGCACCTTCCTTATATCAAGCTGCAGAACTTTTATAAAAAGCTTTTCACTCACGGTGTTGAGTTTATTAAGTATGGTTGTAAATATTTAGCATCATCCTAATTTATATTTTGTGTAATTGTTTAGTTTTGCCTTAAAAAAGTTTCTGACAAATGCTCAAACATGCTTTTGTTCATGTTTATAATGACATTTTGACCAGGTCTGCCTGGGGTCATTGACAAAATTAAAGGTAGATTATTATACACATTTTTTTTAAACCAGGTTTCTAAAAAGGCTACTTTGAGGTAAAAATAAATAAATAATAAAGCCTTGCCATGTACTTGACAGACTCCCCAGACCAAGTACTGCTGTCCTCTGAGGACTCGGATGTTTCCTGGTCATTCATATGCAGAGGTTCCTCTGGGGTTGGATAACAGAGCGGCTGTCTTTGGGCCTGAACAGAATCCTCTCTGTGTCCAGAACAGACTCCCGTCTGCTCAGAGAGGAGCGTCTAATGAATTATGCTCAGCATTTAGTTCCAGCTTGTAAATATTTTAACGGGAGCTTTGATTATTTTAATGGCAGCAAAGACTTTTTTTTTTTTTTTTTTTTACAAGACGAAAAGAAAATCCCATTTCCAATTGTGTGGCGTATTTAAAAAATAAATACAATTGAAGGTGTCAAACTGCTCTGGATTTTGTCCTCCGTTACACCAAACTAACTCTACAGACGTAAGTGATTTCATTTTCTGACAAAGTGTTGGATATGAAAGCCCATCTGACCCAGCCTCATTCCTCCTTCCAGAACGTTGACATCCATCGTACCACGCAAGACGCCCTGCAGACCGTCCCTGCTCACCTCTGATGTCTGGGTTGGAATCGGGTGATACTGAAGTGAACTCCCAGCCCCCTCTGCCCGTACCGGTCTTGTGCGTTTCTCACATTTCCAGTCACTCCCAACCGCTTTCCACCCGTGACCCATTGATGGGGCGGACGACATGCCACACTGCCACAACCTGTAGCTCCGCCTGTGTCCTGTGTTTGTCCTGTTCAAGTTTAAGGAGGGTCGTTTGACCTTTGTGGCCCAGATGCCCATATCGTAAACACTCGGCTTACGGCGGTCGTTAAATTCGCCGTTTTCAGCGTGATGGTGTGCGGCGGCAGACTTAGCACTGGGAAGTTACTGTAGCGTGTTTTCTAGTGTTAACCCTGTGATTTTTACGAAATAATTATGCGATTCGTCTGCTGCATGTTTGACTTTGTGCAATCATAATTTCACATGAAGGTGGCTTCAGTGATCATGTGCAACTCTGTAGGTTTTGAACCTGCTCTGATATGAAAACAAAGCTCTTTATGATAACTGTCTGTGCTAGTAGAGCAGTAAACTATGATAAACTGTTACTAGAATTGGGGGGAAATACCCCCCCTCCTAGTTACTGTACGTGATGGGATAAGCCCACCTGTAAAATATCATTGTGAAGCAACACATTTCAGTAATAGGAATGCAAAAAGGATCATTAGCCAAAAATATTGGTGGTATTGATCTCGACTTGAAAATTTATGTTCCAACTCTACTGCAATAAAGACGTTATTTTTCTAAAGCACTCAGTATTTTTGTTTTATTGATCTGTTCCATTTATTGTATTTTCTGAATGCTTTACGTTTTCCAACAGCATTAGTCTCATCTTCTCAAAAAAAGGCAATACCTTATATGATATGTGAAATATGCTTGACATATTCATTGCTTCATCTAACAGGAAGCTATGCATACTCTCTCACCAGTGGGTGACAAAGTATTGTCATAAACAGATTACTTTGTCATTGTCATTTTCTAGTGTGGGAAGGTAGCATTTTTCAAAAATCTGTATTTTATTGTGCCAAAATAATGTTTTGTGTACTAAAGTGACAAATGTTACCAACTTGTTTTTACTGCCTGCACTAGTTGTAGAATTAAACAAGAGGAAGTGAACATTTTATCAGGGGTTTACATCATGGAGTGACAGCTATTGTTTTATTCAGAAAGCTGTGCCAATGTGAAGTTATTGTATTAGCTGAAAGTAATACGACATAAAAGAAAAGCAGCTCAGTTTTCATCATGATGGCTATTTGCTGCAAGTGAGACATTGACAACTTTGGAGTAGTCCGCTCAACCCCACTTTAAAAACAAATGACCTTATCTCCCTGAAGTGTCACGCTAACATGCCGTCCGCAGCACTTCCCCTTCCTCGCCGACATGACCTCACTGCCTTCGACGAACCACTTCCTCAAAAAGTGTTTTTGGGTGCAGCAGCAGCACCAAACCATGTATGGCGCTTTTCTGACTCCAAACACACAAGTACAAACAAATGACTTTTATTTCTCTCTCATTATTTTCTTACACTGGTTGCCATGGCAACTTTACAGCGGCTTCCCACTCGGTGATTTAATGGAGCACGGATCGCTCCCCTTAGACGTTTTTGCGTTCAAAACTTTGGAGACAATTTTTGAAGCGACAGAACATACAGGACTCCATTAGACAATACAAAAAAAAAATAAAACCTGGTCATTTTTCTTCTTTTTTATATGCAACGAATCCTCAGCGCTCCACCGTATTCATGGCTATCAACTTGATTAATACTTTAAGGACCCGCCTTTGTTTGGGGATTTGTTCAGAGAGGCTGAAAATGAAACTGGCAAATATTTCATTATATACAGGAATTGATATCCATGAATACGGGGGAAATATTACAGGGTGGACACAAAAGGGTGTCGGATTGGTCACAACGATCTCATCTCCTCGCTGATTGGCTGTTTACTCCCTAAGTTCTCCGTGAGTTGATTGGCACCTTAGAGAGACTCCAAAGACAAGGCCAGCATCAGAACTGTGGGAAGGAAGCGGATAATTAGGCTCAGTCATTATGTCAAACAATATTCAAGCCTATAAGAATTAAAAAAAATAAATAAACGTACGTTCTTGAGGAATTCTTCAGCGACGATACGGGCTCTGGCGTTGACGGACAGCTTCATCTCGCTGATCTCCTTGTCGATCTCCTCCATGAAGTGAATGACAAAGTCCACCAGCTTGTGTTTGTACATCTGCTCCGTGTGGAAGTTGGTGATCAAGAAACTAATATCATATCCCTGTGGAGGATATGACAGAAGATGCAAACAATTTAGTAAAAAACAAAAAGAAAAAAAAAAAACATCCGTTCGCCATCTTTCTGCTTATCTCCCTCCAGCTTCTGTAGAGGAATATGATTTATGTCAATTCAAATAAGTTGACACGGTAATTTATTGTCTTGTTTGCATATGGATGATTGTACCCTTTGCTGTCATTAACTATCTATAGTTTTTAAAAAACTGATCCCTTACCTCGACTGGTTTCCTCCTCAGAATGAAGAAGTTCTCAGCTCTCATCATCATGAACCGCATGAATTTGTGGCAAAGAATCTTCTCGATTTCATCGGCCTGCAGTTGAGTAGAATTGCTTTTAGATTCAAAAAGGAATGTGGTGTTTAAAAAAACAACAACATCAAATTGTGTTAAAATGACCTGCTTGACGGCAATGCTGACTCTGACGGAGTTGATGGACCCCTCGATGAGAACCTTCTCCTTGTCGTTACGGCTGATCACCACGGGCTGGAGAAGCAGCTCCTTACTGCTCCTGTAACCATGCCAACGGAAAGCGCATCTTTCAGCCTTCAGGCTCGTTCATTCTTTGCAAGATAGCTGCTGATGGCAAAACAGGCCGCGGCAAGCCCCCTTCCAGCACAACTTCAAAAGCCTGTGCTATTTTTTTCTTCCCTCCCCACCCTTTCTTATGCAAGTCGGATCAAGCCCGAACTTGCGTGACAGCTGCAGGATATCCACAAGAGGCTTGAGGGATGGAATACAAATGAAAACAAATTCTTGACAGCCACTGGGTCTCCAAATGAGCCAGTGCCAATAAACATACCTGACCTCCACCTCGGGCTTGTTGTGACGCTCCACCACCTGAGAGGAGAAGTTCTCCAGGCAGAGGGCCGCCTGCAGGGTGGCCCTCACAGCGTTCAGGTAGGGGCGCAGAGTCGCCGTCTGAGCAGAAAAAAAGGGGGGAAATGATTATGTGCGATGAAGATCAGAGCAGGAACAAAAGTGAACCCATCAGCTGAAAGAGCTTGACCTCTGAGGTCAGGTTTGACATACATTTCACCTGATTATATTTTGTTGTCACGTTAAGGTTTCATTTAACAAATGATGTATTACACACGCACGCACAAAGTTATTAAGCTACAATTCAGCTGTGTGTGGATTTAGGAAGGAAGTGATTGGTTTCTTTAGGAGTAGTGGACGTGATGCCTTCAGGTGGCGGCAGCTCGTCGTTATTCTTCAAGCAAACCCTCGATAGTATCGAGAAAAAAATATATAAAAATATATATTTGCCTTCAAATGTAAAGGTATTGAGAAAATAAATCCGTAACAAGAGGCCCGAGAAGAAAAGACAACTCAGCTGAATCTCTCTCATTTCTACACATCGGTTCATTAAGGATGTCGGTGCTGATTTCTACTGCAGCCCGGCAGCAAAACGGCCGCTTAAGCTAGCGAGTTAGCTAATATCGCATTGAACGAACTCGCGATCAGCCGAATTAAAAAGCTAAATATTTCAATATAAACGTACATGTAGTGTAGGAGACTTACCATTTTTTTGATCTGTGCAAGAAGGAAGTTCCTCAGCCACGCCTGGGACGACTCTTCCGTAAATCCTACATAGTAGAGTACAGCTAAAGTGCGCTCGTTTTCCATCAACTCCTTGTTTTGAAGGGGCGGGTGTCTGCACGTAACAGAGAAAAACATGAACGTAGTTCAAGCCACCGCCCCGGTCAGAAGTATCTTTAAACAAAACGAGCGTACACCCCGACGAGTCCATTCCGTTATTTTATGGGAGAAGACGTTGCGTTTAACGGTTTGTTTTGGGATCATTTCAACGATTTTAGGCCGGTTTCCGAGAATAGTGATTATTTTACTACATTTTGGATAGTTAGAAAGGTTATAATTAAATTATTAGTAGGAAAGCACTGACGCAGTTACACCATGGTGGGAAAATGGTTTGCACTGAAGATACCACCTTAGCATTTCAAGTAGATGGGATAGAAAATTAAATTTACCCACATATTTGACGCTACATTAACTTTTTTACACGTACTAAGGCGTATGTAATTTTACTTTTAAGCGAGTTTTAGCTTTACATGAGGTTATGACGTTGTTTGGATACGTTGCAGACACCCCTCTCGATACAATGGTTTTTCCCATCATGGCCGCCGTTCACTGAAGGTAAATATTGCTACTCTGAAAACATTTAATTAGGCGCGTATACGCCCCGAATACATAAGAACAGCGTATCAAAACGTTTTTGTATATATTATTTGTGTACGTAACACGAGCACTGAAGCAGCTTTTGTGAAACCAAAGCAGTAATTTGTCGGCCGAGTGAAGCGGGCAGCCCCGTTTGGACGTGCTTTGGGTTTGAGATGTGAAACGCCGCGCTGGGCTGTTAGTGTGTTAATAAGGCTAATGATGCAGGAATAACAAGGCCGCCCGTGTCGACAGCCGCTGGCAGACACCCACACCGCCGGACAGCATCATGAGCGAGCTGAAGGACTGTCCCCCGCTTAAATACTACGACTTCAAGCCCGTGGAGCACGTGAAGCTGTGCCCCCGCTACACTGCGGTGTTGGGCCGCTCAGAGGACGATGGCATCGGCATCGAGGAGCTGGACACCCTGCAGCTGGAGCTGGAGACCCTGCTGTCCTCGGCCAGCCGCCGCCTGCGGGCCCTGGAGGAGCAGAGACAGGTGCGTGGAGGCCCACGACACTTTATCCACACCTCTTAAACACTTTTATGTACTTTTTTTGTTTCTTTTTTAAATCACATTATTTTCAAACTTTAATGCAATTTTATTGAGATTTTTACTAAGTAGCACATATTTTAAACCTGAAAGGAAGATGCTAAATAGACTTTAATGTAAAAAAACAACAACATAAAAAACAACAACAAATAAAGAAATAAATTAGTCTGAAAAGTGTGAGGTGTATTTTTATTGAGAGTCTCTTGAGTCAATCCATCCTCCACTTTCCCCTATTATTTCAACTATGAGTGTTTTGGATTATGCTTGTACCAGCTCTCCATATCTGAGCTAAGTTTTGCTCGTTATTCTTTCTATAATAGCTCAGGCTTGGTCAAATGCGGTGAAAATCCATTTTCAAGTTTGTCATAGATTCTCAACCAGTTTTAGCTCTGGACTTTGGCTAGACCCTTATAAAAGTTGAATATGCTTTGATTGAATTAAAATTCAGAAATACGTTATCGATCCAAAAGCTATATTAAATGTTGTAACTCGTATTAATTCAAATTCATCACTCCAGTTGTCTGATGAATGGTGAGTCTCGATGCCAGTTCTGTTTAGATTACTTCTAAAAAAGCTTGTTGCTCTGAATTACACTATTCGTAAATGGTATGCATTTGTATTTACTGATTTAATATGTGTGGGACAAAAACATAAATAAAAAGGTATGCACTACTTTGTGACCGCACCACCTTGCCCTCATTGTGGCGTGCTCCTCCTCAGATCCTCACAGACTGGCAGGACAAAAAGGGAGACAAGCGTTTTCTGAAGCCGAGCAAGGACCCAGATCCTGCAGCCCCCGTCCGCCACAAACCCAAGAAGCAAAAACTGGACGGCAAGGGAGGGCACGGGCCGGGCCCAGGACCCGGCAGACCCAAATCCAAAAACCTGCAACCGAAAGTTCAGGAATATGAATTTACAGATGATCCACAAGATATCCCCCGCACTCCGAAAAACGACGCTCCCAACAGGTAATGAATCCCTGCTTTCCTGTAAACATACAGCCCATAAAAAAAGAAGTTCTTCAGGTGCCTTTGTGCTCCTTTGTTTTTCAGGTTCTGGGCGTCAGTTGAGCCATATTGTGCGGATATAACCAATGAAGAGACCCGACTGCTGGAGGAGCTTCTGAAACCTCCAGAGGACGAGGCCGAGTATTTCAAAGTACGACAGAAAACAAAACTCGGCTCCTTCATTCGAGGCTAAAACGGCTCAGCAGAAGCTGGATTGTTACGCTACACGTGTCCCAACCTTTAGCCATGAGGGCCACAGAAAATTATTTTTAAAGCATTTTTAAAACTAAAATCTTCACCTTTTTTATCTACTAAATAATCAAGTAAAAGAATGAAAATGTTTAAAGTCAACAAAGTAGTATTTTTTTTTGTACAAAATAGATCAGTAAAAAGCATGAAAAAGCTTTTGCAAGATTTTGTTAGTATAAGATAAGTCGTCAGTTTCTACATTTTTGGGGGTTTATTGTTTGCTTTTGAGTAAAAGAAGGACAATAATTGTGGTTTTAGTCACTGAAATTATGATCAATGCAAAACCTTTGTTAAAGATGCTGTATTATGTAAAATCAACTTTTTTGATAATGTTATTCTTCAGCAAAGACACACCTGCAGTGTTGGCTTGATTCTTTCATGCATGTTCAAGAAATCCTTTAGTCTCCCGTGGCAACCATTCAGCTGTGTAAAACGCCTAGGTGGACCTAGCTCCGCCTTCGAGACGCAGCTCCACCTCTGAGCTGTGCTTTTCAAGCTTCTGCCTCAGAGCAGGCTCCTTCAGACTAGCCAGCAGCAATCAGCAAACACCTGGTGCGTCTATTGAGCTCATTAAACGAGCTACTTCTTAGTGCAACGCTTGTAAAAACGTTGTGAAAGGGTTAATGGAGGAGGCGGAGTTTCAGAAAAAGCAGGCGTTTTTAAAGAGACAGAGGCCCAAATTCAAGATGTTAAATTACAAAGTCAAATTTTAGACTTTGAATATTTGACATAGTATTTGTACAACAGCTGTTTGTGCCATAAATATAATAAAGGGTAGTATTGTGGGAAACATAATACGACCCCATTAATAATTGGGAATCTGTTTCTTACACTTAATTCTGTTTCCTGTAGATTCCTGCGCTGGGGAAACACTATTCCCAGCGGTGGGCTCAAGAAGACCTGCTGGAGGAGCAGAGGGAAGGGGCACGAGCCAACGACAAGAAGAAGAGCATCATGGGAGGGCCGCTGTCAGAACTGGATGCTAAAGGTGAGAGAACAACACAGCCATAGTTTCTCTCTATGGCTTTAAAGTGACAGGATCGTATTTCTGCACAGCCGTGTTTCCATGTCAGCGCTCATCCATGTGTTCATCCATGTAGATGTAGACTCACTGCTGAAGAAATCCGAATCTCAGCACGAATCACCAGAAGACGGTTGTCCCTTTGGTCCGCTCACTCAGCGTCTGCTTCAGGCCCTTGTAGAGGTCAGATCCAGGTTTTCTACTCTGATGATTCATGTGGTTCCTAAAGCTTAGAGGATTTTTCTTAAAACCCCTTTAAAGAAATCACAGGAGCTAAAACATAAAGAAAGAATCTATGCTTTTGAGTTTTGTTTCTTCCCCCCCACCCATTATGTTTTAGGAGAACATTATATCCCCCATGGAGGATTCTCCAATTCCAGAAATGTCAGGAAAGGACGCGAATGATGGAGCTGGGACTTCCCCTCGAAGTCAGGGAAAAGCTTTCAGGTATTTGCAACATCAACCTAATGTACAGACCCATTCAGTAAACGAGTTTCTCTTAATCATGACGGATTTTCTGCTTACAGTTAATGAAAACATAGCATTTAAGACTAAAATATAACATCAGACCAGTAAAAACATCTATTTTATAAAACAAAAATGTGGGCTTTTAAATACCTGCTTAAAGTCGTTATTTTAAAAAGCTCCTTTTAATCTGACAAACTAGACTCATCGGGACGTACATTCTAATTTATTGAATACAACTGTAAGAACGCCATGGCCTCAACATTAAAAATCAGCTCGTACTAACACTGATCTAAGAGCAGCATTCGATGCAGCACAAACTCTGAAGTTGGAAGCTTGGTTGATTTTAAACACAGATGTCAAGGACTAGTCTTACCAATTCATGTCATTAATAATGGCCTTTAAAAGTCTTAAATTTGAGTTGGTGAAACCTGCACACACCCTGGTAGTGATCGTTTCCTGGCGGTTTCTTTGCTCCCAGTGTTCCTCACACACGTTCCCTGGAGGCGCGGATCAAGGAGGAGCTGATAGCTCAAGGGCTTCTGGACTCGGAGGAGCGACCCGGACAAGGAGGAGACTTGGAGGACGAGGTCCTCGCCGAGCTGCAGAAGAGACAAGCAGAACTCAAAGCCCTAATTGCCCACAACAGAGCCAGGAAGCAGGAGCTGCTCCGGTGAGGATTGTATCTTTTTGGTGTAAACTGCACCAACAAAGTCTAGGTGTTAATTTTGAGCCTGTGACGTGCCGCTGTCTCCGCAGGTTGGCAAAAGAAGAGATGCGCAAGCAGGAGCTGAGGCAGAGAGTGAGGGTGGCCGATAACGAGGTGATGGAGGGTTTCCGACGCATCATGGCCGCCAGGCAGAAGAAGCGCACACCGACCAAGAAGGAGAAGGATCAGGCCTGGAAAGCTCTGAAGGAGAGAGAAAGCATCCTCAAGCTATTAGATGGATAAAAAGAAGCAATGTTTGATTTCTCTTCTTTCTTTAACCCACATCTCACCCTGTCCTTACAGACTCAGACAGGAGAAACTGCCCTGTAGTGTAAACATTTATGTGACGTAGTTTTAATAGTGTGTAAAATCAGCCATCTGATTCTCAGCCTTGAATAACATTCTTTTTTTGTACCGTGATTGTTGGATTTGGTCAATCTATGTTGCTCTTTTTTTATATATATATGATCATTATTCATTGGTTATGAAACAGAATGACTTAATGTTTTAATTTGGGTTTTCTACAGCTACAGTGAGGAAAAGTGCATGATCTGCAGTCTCATCCTCAGAATGCACAATAATAAGCTGGATAAAAAACTAACTCACCTTCTTCAGTAATAAAAATTCAACATGAGGCTTTTTTTGTGTGATTTGTATTTATTTTCACGTCATCTTTTAATTAATCAAATTAGCAGAAATGCCTTTTGGTCCAAAGCAATGCTGAATATAGCGGCTGAGTGTCCACATATTTAAAAAGTCTTAATTTATCTAAAATTAAGACTTTAAAATATCTAAAATTCAAACACAAAAATGTAAGTTAGCTTTAAATGTGTCAATTACAGGCCTTTCAGGATTATTTAATCTCATTCTATGTAGGTTTTTTCTTGAAGGACCCTGCAAAAGTTTGAGTTGTGTGCTGACATCTTCACTCACTGCGTTCTGTGACTCAAGGTGGTTAAGACCATAGACATGAATACATTATTCATGTAAAGCTACCAGTAGCAAGCTGCTGATAGTTGTTTGCTAGCTAGCTGGCTAGCAACCAAGTATTAGCAGCAAGCTAGAGGTATATGACATGTGAGAAGCACAAGGTTGTTGCCAAGAGCCACAAAAAACACAAGATTTACAGTTTTGATCCCCTGTGTTATTTTGTGTATCTCTGTAGTGATAGAGATTTTACATTTTATGCAGAACTGTCCTAAAAAGTCTAAAGTTTGAGTTGGTGAAACCTGCTTCCATGCAAATTGGTCATAATCATCTGAAGGTTTTTGCTTGTTGTGCAAAAAGCACTACAGGAACAATTGTAGACAAACACAAAAACATATCTAAAACATTTAAGTAAAAGCTGATTTATAACTTGAATGAAGAAAAAAAACATTTTTTTTGTTTTTGTTTTATAAAATTAGAGTGGTTTAGCTGCATCTTGCATAACTAACTTGCCCCAAAGTCCCCAGCCCAACTTGATTGATAGTAAAGGTGTATAAACAACTACCTCCAAACATCAATTCAAATTCAAAAATGTTTCACTGAATCCAAAGAAAAATTAAACAGAATGAATGTAAAAAAAAAAAAAAAAAAAGTTGTCCTATTAATCCTTTGATCGTTATGGAGCTCCTTCCATAACTTTTCAAGTTTTGTTCACATTATTATTTTTTTCTTTATTTCACCATCTTCTCATGCTGTTGTTTTATTTATTTGTTTTGTTGCTCAGGTTCATTTATGGACAGCTGCATTAGGATTGCCTTTAGTTTTTCATTTTTAGCTTGGATTTGAAGAGATACTTGTCTTCACTTGTTAATGGATGACTTTAGAGATCTTTTTAAAAAATATTATCAATAATAGTAGCAGTGACTATATTTACCCACAAATATTTCCCCTCTATGGGAAGACATTTTCCGTATTGGAACAAATAGCGCTCCTCCGCCACTAGATGGCAGCAACACCTTTGTGACTCATCTGGAGCCTCCGTAGCTCATCATAGCCTAAGGTTGACATTACCCTGGTGTACAGTGTGTGTCAATGTGGTGTGTGCGTCCGGCTGTCTTCAGCTGAAGACGTCCTAACTGATGTTGGTCCCAGGAGGAAGCAGGAGCCTGTGTGTCTCACACTGAGCAGCTGTGTGTCAGGGGTCAAACGGTTCATCCTGACGGCTTACAGAGCAGCACAGTTATCCACCAGGAGTTTCACACGAACAGTCTGTGAAAAAAAAAAAAAACAACAAACAAAAAAACGCTTCTTCCTGACCAAACTGTCACATGATCACAACAACAGAAACTACCCTCCACAACACTTGCCTGGCTTACACCCCCACAGAAACGTGGTAGTAAAGTAGAGCATGCCACCTCACTAGAGTCATGCTTCTCTGATTCTAGTTTGTGCTTCTTAAAAGTTGCTTTTGTTGTGCTAGAATATAAAAACAAAAACTTTGTGTAATTTGTATATGATGTTAATGTTTTCATTCACCTCACAACAAGTCTTGCCTGCAGGTAACATCTCACTAAAATCCCTCACTTCATTATTTTGTAGATATAAAATATTGACACCCAAGACGTTCTTCTTTACGGCCAAACCAATGCAGTGTGCTTGTTTGCATTTTAAACAGGATAAGGCTACATAGATGACAGGTTTGTCCGAGGCATGTTGCTGTTTAATGTTTAGGTTCAGCGGTGTTTATATGATATCTGATATGAGACCATCATACGGCAACAGTCTTCAGTCAGAGGTTTCCTCAGATTCATTTCAAGACTGACTGCTACGAGACCCTTTCTGCCCATAGCATCAACTCTTTGAAAATATTGGATGATGTGGGTTATGATTTCCCTTTGGAATAAAGTTTTTTTACACTACATTTTTAAATGTAGTAATTCCCGCCCACCCCAACAACTGTGGCTATGGTGTGATGGGAAAGTTTTACAGATTTTAAGTACACGTTGTTACCAGTAACCTAGCCATGCCTTCTGGTTAGCTTGTTCGCATGCCTATTGTCTGCGTATCCATGTGTTTGGGTGGCGTAATACTTACAAGCTCTATGTTGGAAATCTACTAAATTAAAGTGCTGCAGTAAAATAACCCAATGTTAAGAGCGACAGCCAGGCCGGACGCTTCAACAAAAGCCTCAACCATCATGTAAAAACCAACAGTCGTTTGAGCGGGTGTCCTCCACGCAAATCATAATGCTGTCAGACCAAGTGTATGAAAGCTTTTAATAACATGAACCTCCATTGAGCCCTTCTCACAGGTGAATGAGAGGCTGAATAGACGGCTACGGCGGCCCCCTCGAGGCTGGGCGGCTCACCCAAGGCTTTTGTTGCGTTTGTTGTCATTAGACCTTAGCTGAAGGGCAGGTGGGTTTTGTGCCGATGCACTGCTCATACATGCTTAATGATGCTCAGCATCTGTTTACACATCTCATATTGAGCTGTCTCCACATAAAAAATAAAAAGGACGGCCATTTGATTCTTTTGATGACCCAGGTGGTACGTCGCTGATCCAAGTTCGGCCTCCAGCTGTATGTTTACCAGTTTTTCCACAACTAAAGATTAAAATGTTTGCCCAAACCTCTTTGCAAAGTAGCTAAAGCTCACTCAAATAAGTTCTCAGCAACTGTAAACATTCATTTTCAGCTTTTGCCACAGACCCTAAGATTTAGGTCTTGATTTTAGACCATTCTGACGTATGAGTATGTTTTGATCTAAACTTCCCACCGCGGCTCTCTGACTGTGTGTTTGGGATTGTTAACTTGCTTGAAGGTTCATCATCTGCCCCAGTCTTCGCTCTTCTGAAACCTCCATCAGTTTTATTTTCAAAATTGCTCTGTTTGTTGACCAGACCGTTCTCCACTCAAATGTGACCACACTCGCCATCGTTTATCTGAGCCAGCATCAGCGGAGATCAGGAGGGGCTGAGGGCTTCGCTCTCCATCGCTTCTTTGTTTTGCTTCTGTTTATGAGCTACGTTTCTCTCCCCGGGGCTCTCCCACTCCACCTCCGTCCGCGCGTTCCTCAGAGCCTGGAAAGAACGACTGGCGTTCTCGCAGACACGCTTGCACACCAACACACAATGGCCCAGACACACACACACAGAGAGAAACATGAGTGTAAGGGGGATTTAACATGGATCCTTTCAGCTTTCATGCTGAATTGAAACTGTGTGTGTGTGTATCAGAGATCCAGAGGTTGAGGCAGCTGCTCGGGCTGGTCCCCTGAGAAGAGCCTCTGTCCAGCAAGACCACGCCTTGGCCCTCGTCCTTCACAGTAAACTATTGTCTTCGGAGCTGCTGCCCCCCCGTTACCCCCACCACCATTCTGACGTCACAGTTTGTCCTTCTCCAGAGGATAACTGTGGCCGCTGTGGTAAAACTGGACTGGCCTTTTCGCCAAAAGTCAGACACACAAACATTAAACCTTGACGTACGCCACTGCACCGTCAAGCTTCACACGGTACGCATAGAGCCGGTGCGCTCTCACTTCTTTGACCCGTCCTCTTCCACATCAGTCGTATTTGAATACTATTTGCCTCCCATTTGCATGGCAGTTGAGGCTTTTCTTGTGTGACTCCTGAAATTGACAGCTCACATGCAAAACAAGCACTTTCTGTGTCACTGAGCTCCACCTGCCTGGGCTTTGCTCACTGCTGAGGCAGACGCAGCCACAGAGATTGCCTGCTGTTTTTTGTATTTTTTCACTGAACACAGGCCCGGTCGACCACAGGCAAGCTACACTGAATGAGGTGAGAGACTGTGAGCAGATCATTTGGTATATTTAGTGAAAACTGGCAGCTATGAATTGAACTCGCTTCAGGGGGAGATTCACAGACATGCTGTAAACTGAAAGCAAGCACAAAGTGGAGGGAAAAAAAACACTATAAATTGAATCGCAATGGTAAAGAATGACAAATGTCAAAAGGTTAGGCACATAGTGACATTTTTACAGCAAAATCAGGTAACTTTGTTGCCTTCAGTTGTTATAGAAACACTGTATATATCAAACATTACTTTAAAGAAATTTGATTTCGCAACATGCAGCCTTGAAATTGGGGCTCTGTCTCTTTAAGAAGCTCCTGCTCTTTCCGACACTCTGCCTTGTCGTCACAACAACGTTTCTCCAGTGTTTACAAACGTTCTTAGGAGCGTAGTACCAGGAAGTAGTTCATCTTTTCACCTCAGGAGACTCGCAGTTCTGGGACTCGGCTGGAGACAGCAGATCCCAGAAGGAGATTTGTGGAAATGGGCGGTGCTTGGTGAGAGCACGCATTTCGGCACGGCCGAATGGTTGGTTCAAGAATTCCTCAAACGTGTGAAACAATCAAGGCAACAACCCAGGTACGTTTTTGATAAGGGAATAACATCATAACATGACATAAAGCTAAAAAAAAGTCAATTTTACACAATACTGCCCCTTTAAACTTAATAACGGACAGACTGAGGGATCCGTGTTTGATGAACTCTAGATCCTATGCTGTCAGCAGAGCCACAGATAATGTATCTCGCTTTAATATTTTAAATTGAATTCATAAAAATGCATAACTATGCTCTTTTTTTTATTGGAGTGGCAAAATCCCACTAAACAAAAGAGGGAAATTCCAACCTGTAGTTTAATTACTGCTGTGTCTTATTTTATGCTTTTATATTCTAAAATGATTCAATTGAAGAATTATATGCCTATCAGTGAGCATCAGAGGTGGATAGAGTAACCAAAACTTGTACTCAAATAAGAGTACCACTACATCAACATATGCTTACTCAAGTAAAAGTTCAAATCAGCTGAGTAAGAAATCACTCAAATAAAAAAAAGCATTTGGCAAAAGGCAACTCAAAATATCAATCATTTAATATTTAAAGCTTACATAATCAGACAGACCAAATACATGGCAATTTTAGTATTGTAAAGATCAAAATAAAATAAAATCAGGCAAAAGAAACCTTTTTCCTGCATATCTGTGTATGGTGAAGTTTTAGGTTAAAACAAGACAATTCTTCATTCAGTGATGTCACTCACAGTATCCAGAAATTTTACTCAAGTAAAAGTAAAAAGTACAGCATTGTACTCCTAAAAGTACATTTCTTTCAAAAAGTTACTCAAGTAAATGTGACTGAGTAAATGTGAATAGTTACTACTCAACTCTGCTAGATACCTTTTAACCTGTTTCACCGAGAAAGTTCAATTATTACTCGACTTGCTTACTGATGGTGACTTTTGTAAATGGAAATATCAGCGATGAAGTTCTACATACCAAAAACAACTATTGACTCTAAAAACAAATCATGTTTGACATCATGTCTGTCTCAGTCTAGACAGGCCTTGCTAAAGTACCCAGAAGCCAATCTGCAGGTATGTATTTGCGTTTGAATGTTTTGTACGAAGATCTGACCCGGCAGATTCTAAACACGCTGCTCGATGTGAAGTTTGTTCACCAAACGCCACAGTTGCTGCTCATTTCTAAAGTGCCGTCGCAAAACCATCGGCTGTGGAGCCTACAGGCACTAACCCAAGATCTGATAGAAAGAGATAGTCAGGTGGGCTATTTGTGATGTGTGTGTGTGTGGTGGGGGAGAAAGCTGTTGATAAAACACACTTTACTTTAGAGATAAAAACCAGAAAGGAGAGTCTCCCCCCATCTATCCAGCCTCATCACCAACTAGATAAACCAATCACACAGGATCCATCTTTAAAACCTTCTGGTTTCCTCCAAACTGGAGCATTTATGAACCTGCAGAAGGGGAAAGGAAACGGTAAAAACCTTCTCCTTCACCACCTACCACTGTCATTCCTCCGCCATCTCTCCCTTGTTTCCTCTTCTGTGTTATTATCTCTGAGATCATTATCAGGCTGTGCGATGGGGTGGAGGGCGCCCTCCCACATGGCTCTGGTGAATGATTGGAAACAGCAGCGCACGGGAGGAGAGAGCAGTCAAGCAAAGACAAGAGGCCCAATAAAGCCCATCTAAATATAGAGGCACCAGGGCCTTTTTTCCCTTGTCCTTATAAAGAGCTGCTGGTGAATCCGGGTTGACTTTCCTGTTCGCTCTGCGTCGAGAGCTGATGGCTCCCCCTTCGTCCCCCCAACGATTGGGAACTGCATGGAGACACACAGTGTCTTTTTTACGACTAGGCAGCAGGGCTCAGCCAGGTCTCCCTGTGGAAGACGGTAAATCATGCCTGGTGGAACATACTAAAATAGGAGAGGTCTGAGGAGACGTTCATAAAGAAATGATGGGAGAAATGAGTTGGGTGTGTGTGTGGGGGGGGGGAGATGTTCCCGTGCAGAAGATTAGAACAAGTGGGTGCAGAAAGAAAAAAAAAACAAAAAAACTTCAGGCTGAAAATATCTCAGAGGATGGATTTTATATTGCAGTTTAGATCAACACAATCCCCCGTGCCCGGTCCAAATAATGCCCCAATTTGGCTCTGAGTCATGGCCATGTTTTCTAGAATTGCTCCCAAGACCCAGATCAGAATATGGTGGGAATTTGAGTGCTTTTTATAAGCGGGCTGGTACAAACGGACCAGAACAAGGGTTTGTTGTAAGGAGGTTTGTCTTCGGGAAGCAAAAGTGACTATGAGAAAGGCCATTAGTGGGTTACTGCAACTGTGACATTGATGGATAAAATGCATTTCTTAAAAAGAGGAAAAAAAATTTACAAATCCGAAAAGTGTGATGTGGGTTTTTATTCAGACCATCTGAGTTCATATTTTGTAGAACCATCTTTTGCTGTAGTTATAGCAGAAAGTCTTTTTACAAGTCAAAAGACCAAAGTGTTTTCCAAATTCGTTTTGAATCGAGCTTCAATAAACATCTATTTACCACAAACTCTTATTGGATGTAGGCTTTGGCTCACTAACACATTGGGATGCTTTGATCTAGCTGGGTTGGATATTTCAGGTTTTTGTCCTACTGGAAGGTGAACAGCCACTTTTTTGTAACTTTTTTTCCCCAGGATTGTCCTGCATTTAGCTTCATCCATCTTTTCCGACCACCTTCTCTGTCCCGCTGAAGAACTACATCTCCACAGCCTTTTTGAGGCCCTACGCAGATTTGGTAGCACTTTATTTAAAGTTGTGTGCATAAGACTGACTTTACACTGTCAAAAACATGACATAACACCTGTTATGATCATGAAGAAGTCTTTATGAATGATTATGACTGTTGTCATGAAGTGTCATTCGTGAAATAATGACTTTTAATGCAAAGTTGCTTCAAAAGTTCCACTAAAAGTCAATTAAAAGTGCCATCTTTGCATTCAAGTGCCATTATTTACCAAAAGTAAGGACACGCTGTTAAAAGTGGCGCTACTAAACAAATGACACGACATGATAACAATCATAAAGATATTCATAAAGACTTCTTCATGTTCATAACAGGTATTATGTCGTATTTATGACAGTGTCACGTCAGTCTTATGCACACCCCTTCCAAATAAAGTGTTACCGCAGTTTTTCATTTGCCCCACCAAACTCCATATCAACAGGTCACCACCAGATACTTCTTCATTTCTAGGCTCCTCTAAATGTGTGACATGCCTATTATCAGCATCATAGCATCATTTATCGTACTGGTGTTGATATGGCTGTTGATTTGAACCTCACAAGACCAGAAAACTAAAAAGTAGAAATTTGGAATTTGAAATGCAGATTGGTATTTAAGTGTGCCACATTAAAACACAAAATTTACAACAAACAAGTTAACAAGTTTAATTTCTTATATGTCCCTAACTGAGGCAGCAACTGATTCTGTTAGTAAATAGGTTAATAAAACCTCTTATTTGTGTACAAACTATTTTAAACGATTGTTTTTCCATTTGAAATTGCATTTAGTTTGAATTATTTTATGTTATTTATTTGTTTTTATCATGCTTGCTTTTTGCTCTTTGGAGCCCTCTGGTGGTGTGGGGGGCTCTATGCAACCGCTTAACTCGCAGAACCCTGGGCCGGCTCTCTTTGTTTCCTCATTAAAACAACTTTTTTTCATTTAAACATATTTATTGTCGCTGAATTTTACATTTTGCAGATCCCACATATGCTGGACATGTCCCGTTCAAACTTTTACCTTCAGATGGCCTATCAAAAGCACCGTGTTGCAAAAACCAGCCAACACAGAGACATTATCTGTGCCATGGTGAACACTTCCTTCCTACATCTTGACTCAAGCAGCAGCTTTCCACCGTCTTAGGTTAACTAACGGTGACATGGTTTTAGTGCTGCAGGACAGAAACAAATAAATAAAAAATCTGTAATTGTGCACATTTTTGGAACGGCTGTGACGCTTGCCGCCACATGTGTGAATCAGAGAGGGGATCATTTTCACAGCTGTCCTCGTGTATATCAGCAGTGACAGCGACGGTTCAGGAGTCAAAGGAGGAGACAAAAGTGTTCACTCTGTTCCTCCAAATGCCCCTGTTCACCTGTTGCCCCCGCTCTGCCCGCCGCTGCATTTGACCACACACCAGGACACAAGGTAAAACTACTACTATACCCATTAAAAACTAAGCTCAAATTAATCAGTAACTAATAAAAACTAGCAAACACACTCTTAAAAACTGATTAAAAGTAACTGAATTAGACAAACGAAAAGTCACAATGAAAAACTCAAAACTATAACCCTGCCAGGACACTTTCTGAAAATGTAAGTCCTAAAATAAAGTCGCTTTATAATGTAAAGCGACTTTATTTTTTAAATACATACTGTACTATGTATTTTTAGGATGAAACTGTTCGATGATGAGTATTTTCACAGTACAGACAAATATTACCGGTTCTGTCCGGAGGAATGGTCCAGAACGCCTGCAAACTATCGTGAGAAGCTTGTGGAAGAAAACTCAAAAGGTTTGACCCAATTCATACATTGTAAAAGGTTAAATACTGGCTGACTGTAAATGTTTTAAATTCAAGGAAAGTTACAAACAAAAACACTGTGAAACATTCTCTCGCCAAGTTTTCTAACATTTAGGAAATAGAAATAATTTGAGCTATTCTGACCTAAAACATGAAAAGTTTGGTCTGATTTAACTTTGCACAGTGAATTAAAAATAATTATTTGTGTAAATATGTGTTTTCAACTAAGTGAATCTCTTCCTGTTGCAGTATGCGAGTAGTCAGTATTTGTGCCAGTGGGTTATAGAAGACAGCTAAACAGGAGTGATGCATGTGTGTGTGTGAGGGAGTGTGTCAGTTTGTGGTCATGAAACCCCCGCAGAGAGGGGAAGTTCAGCTGTCAGTGGTCGTCAGGCGCTTGTGGGGGGGGGGGCCTCCCTCTTCGCCCCCCGTCTCGGTTTGTGCGCCGCCCCTTCTGCAGTTAACCTCAACCCCCTTTGCCCCTCTTTCTCTTTCCTTTCTACCCCTTCCTCTGGTTCCCTGCCCTGCAGCAGCAGCAGCAGCTTGGCCCTGTCTGAGGCAGAGGCGCTCCTCGTCACGGCAGGCGTGTTGGCCGGAGATAAGACGAGATGCCGCGGCACCAGCAACCTTTCAGAGCACGACTAACGAGTGTCAAGACACTCGGACGCTAAAAGGTCAACCTGTTTTCGTTCTGTGCGCTGCTCACAACGCGCTGAGTGACACAGAAGGAACAGGCTCTCGGCGTGTTCTGTGGGGGTGAAGATGTTGCCATGAAAGCGGCTGCCAGGCTGCTGCGTTAGGGCAGACGTGTGGGGAGGATGTGAGGCTGGAGGCGTCGGTGACTCCTGCAGCTCTGAGACGTGCGGGGGCGTGACGTGTCATTGTTCTGCTCCTGGATGTTGGCTCGTCTGGGGGATCACGTTACAGAGCCGGAGGCTCGACTTAGTGCAGAAGAAAACCAATAAAAAGATGAATCTAAAAACAAAGTTGATCCCAATTAGGTGTGCGCCAGTTGCACTGATTTCTTTAATTTTGGGAGATCGGTGATCGGCCGATACTCGCATGCGAAGCCGATCTTATCCTCCGATCTGATCAACCTCGGCAAAGGTCTAAAATTCAACCACTGTCCTCTTCTGCTCTCCCGTTAGAGAGGTTTGACTGATGGACCGGCCCACCAAGTCATGTCTGCATGTTTGCAGTTAACACTAGTGACCCCACTGTTACCAACTCAGCAACCTTTTTGGTATATTGAGCCACATTTCAGACAATAATAAAAAAAAACTGGTAAAATCAGACTCAGCAGGTCAGGCTTTGTAAAGATCACCAATCGGCCAAACAAACTGCAGTCGGTGCAGTCAAAGTCCTAAAGG
The DNA here is from genome assembly GCA_903066825.1 of Alfaro cultratus. Lineage (NCBI taxonomy): Eukaryota > Metazoa > Chordata > Actinopteri > Cyprinodontiformes > Poeciliidae > Alfaro > Alfaro cultratus. Next base: position 49,602 of record CAEFZX010015566.1, on the reverse strand, counting down.
TTTGAAGTTGTTTTTTTTCCAGCACCAAATCAAAACATAAATACACACATCATGGAAAATAACTCCAATTAACTTTTTCACACTTTGTGCCTTACCAGGAATTTCAAAGTCCCAACCTCCAGCCCAGAGATATTTGTTTTTATATAAACCCGGCTACGTGTGTACAAGACCTCAATCTGTAGGCTACAACCAGCTCACCTTGCTCTTAAAGCAGAGAGGATCTAAAGTTTACCATTTGCACCTTGACAAAGATGTTCAGACTGACATTTACTGGGATGACATACAGCGTGGATAGCGTGAAACGTTCAGGAGGTTTGTGATTTAAGTCCGTGCGAGCCGCTGAAAGCAGTTAAACCCGCACTGCTGGCTCCAGGGTGTGATAAAGCCTGGAGTATCTCTGGATCAGAGTGAGTTTTAAAGGCTCTGGCAGACATTAAACCGACAGCAGGCCTGCAACTTCTAAGCCACCGTTCGACGACCCAGCGGGCCGCTCAAAGCGCCTCCGGGTCCCGCTGGCATTCCGACCGAGGCCGGCGATCACGAGACGAGCCGGAGGAGACGCGGTCTCTCTCTGAGGGAGCCCGAGTGAGGGGCTTTAGCCGGTGGGACAGTAAAAGCTGGACAGCTGTAAAAGGGTGGAGGGAGTGAAGGAAGTGAGTGAACGTCGGTCCGTATTTGATTTCAGTTCACGCTTGGGGAAAAAGCGTGAACTGAATGTTCTCAAGTTCACCTTGTTAAGCTGCAGCCACAAAACAATTCTTCATCCAAACTGCAGGAGGAGAAGCCTGAGCTGTTTCTGACCGAACGGCTCAGGTTGCAGAATCTGTTGACAACCATCGGCCTCAGGAGCAACAAATCCGGCATCTGAGGAACGTCGTGGTGGAAGAAAGCCGTGACGTAAATTGTGGTAAAAATGTATCAATAAAACTATCTATTAAACAGCTAGAATAAAAATAAATAAATAAATGAATAAATAAAAAGGTGTCTTTTTAACTTCTTAAAGTTAAATAACATTGGACATTTTTCACATTGTTGTAATTTGGCAAAATAAAGATAAAGACCGCTTTGATTTAATTAATAAAATAATATTTAAGTACACAACTTTTTCATTTTTTTAAGGCTCTATTTACGTCTCTCTAGAGCTCAGTTGTCAAACTGCCAATATCACTTTTAACCATTATTTTGTAAATTTAGCCTATCTGACCTTATCATATCACATCCATCTCGTTCCTCAGGCTTGAAGATTGAGTTTTATTTTAGATTTGTCCCTCATGTGCAGAGATTCTCCTGGATCCTGCATTCGGTTCAACGTTTTGCACCAAAGGGACTCACTTCAGAGAAGGTCAAACTGTTGAACTGATTCCCCGTCGTGGTAAAAGGTCTGCCTGTCTTTACACATTCAACACTTTGCCTGTTTTCTTTATAAACAGCAGAAGGCACTCCTCGCAATACGTGAAAACACTCTTCCCACGGAGACAAAAGGAAGTGTTTACATAGACAGACGATAGAAATCTACCTGGTTCAGGCTCCGCAGTGTGGCCAGTTTTTCCCGCTGAACCAGCCTAATTCTTCCGAACCGACTGTTTGAGGTTTTGGGCATGACGACAGGTTTCTGTTCACAGATCTTACTCCCTCTCTTCATCCTCATCAGCATTTTTCAGGAGTGTGGCATTGCTAATAAATTGCTTTTAACTCGTGCCACTTTGAGTTCTTGTTCTTCATTGCTCGCAGCTGATCTAATTTGTTTTACTTCCTTATGTAGACAATTTTAATCACACTTCTTTAACTTTTTCACATGTGGTTGCAGTACAACACGGGTTGATACTTCAGGAAGGAACTTGTGGATTAGATTAAAGCAGGATTACGTTATAAAGCAAGATTCCAATCTTGGATTTTTCACAAGCACCTGCAGACCTATCAAGAAATGGCCGTCCACCGAAAAACAGCAACGAAGACGGATGTAGTAACACTGGAGGTGCTGCAGTTTACAGTTCAGGCAGCACAATTCTTAGCTGTACTCGCTAATGTGCCTGAAAAGAAAACATCCTACCAAGTACTTGTGGTCTAATTTCTTAGTATGCTTGAAATAAGTCAAAACCAACTTAAAGGTAACTTTTCAACATGCTGGAGGGGCTTGTTTTTAGTCAACAGGGACAGTATTATGTGTTTTCCAGGCACACAGTGCCCTTTTATTGCACAGTCAAGTAACTATGCTACTTTCAGTTGTTAAAAATACTTTACACCCTGAAATTGAGAGTTTACCTCTTTAAAAACTCCTGCTCTTTCTGAAACTTTCCCTTCAGGAAGTCATTCCAACACTGCTCCTCTAGTAACCCTTAACCAGATTTGCAATGAGAAGTAGCTCAACAAATGCACAGTTCCATCAGGTGCTTGCTAATTGATACTGGCTAGTCTGAAGGGACTGAGTGGGGAAGGGAGGGGAGATGGTGCTCTCTGTGGTTGTAAGCTCGAAATTTGGAAACTGCAGGAGGAGAAGCTTCTTTCTTGAAGGTGGGGTTATGTCGACCCAGGTGTTTGGCACATGCGGATGTTGTGTCCACAGCAAATTAAAGGATTTCTCAAACAGAAAGAATCACTTCAAGTATATTTTTGATGAGGGAAAAACATTGTATCATGATGTAAAGCTGAAAAAAGACAATTTTTCATAATACTGCCTGTTGAATATTAATGAAAACGCATTAGTTATGAGTGAAATAATCTGCCAGTGGAACAACACATTTTTCCCGTATCATAAATTAAAATGTCTTTCTCTACTTGCAGATTATTTCTCGTGTAGCTAGCTCTTTTTCATCAATATTTAGGAATTACTGGCTTAAAAAAAGCTCCTATTTTTTTTCTAAAATGTTGCTTTTAAGTTAGCTTTGTCCTACATCAAGTCATTTGCTCTAGAAACAACACCAAAAATACTTGGTAAGATTTTGTGTTTTTGCAGTGTAGCCTTTCTAAAAAAAAAAGAAAATAGCAAGAAGAAATCTTGAAAGAAAGCCAGGAAGATTTTGGTCTGCAAGTTGTCACAACCCTGCAAACATGTGGAAGAACATGCTGTGGTCAGACAAAAGGACAACAACAAAAAGCTTTAGGCCAACACTTCACACAGAACTCCCTCGAAATAGTACGATCCGGCCCTGTTGTCGAGTATCTTTCTGCGAACAAAATGACGCAATTTTCATTAAACATCTTCGTCAATGAGAATTGACTTCAGCACTTGTACTTGGGAACCTTAACACTGACGTACCGCAAAACTAGCTTATTTGACCTTCATTGTGATATTTTAGCGGTAATAGTCAAGGAAGCATGTTTTCTTTTCGATATTGTAGACATAAAGAACCTCAGAAATACCATCTTTTATCCCACATATTCCTAGACATACAAAAAATTTATTTCCCCTCATGAAATCTGTCGATAGCCAGGAATATTTGGATCAAATTTTCATTTGTTGCATGAGAACTTTTAAACCCATTGGGCAAAATATAAGACTTTAAAAAATCTCTAAAAGTGATCAACTCTACCAACCTTAAATTGTTTGATTAAGACATTTGCGTCTCCTAGAGTTGAGGATCACCTCTCTTGGCTTCTCAATGGGAGATCCCGTCTGTAAAACACAAAGAAAACCAACATCAAATGTTTGCTTGATATCATCATGTTCTTCTCAGCTTGAACGATATAATGTCTTCTTAAAAAGTCAAACAACCCCCCTTACGTACTTTGTGGAGTTACCTTTATGGTGCGTTCACACCAAACGCGTTTTGAGCATCAGGCGCGTCTGGTTTACAGTCTATGTGGAGCGTCTGACGCGTTGGACGCGCTCAACGCGTCAAACGATCAAAACGGTTCAAATCTCGCCGCTAGAAGCTCGAAACGCACCGCAAGGGCCCTCGACGCCTCCACTTACGTAAACCAAACGCGCCTGACGCTCCAAACGCGTTTGGTGTGAACACGTCACCTGCGTGGTAGTAAGAACTTGACTTTCTTCTTCTTGAAGCAGATGTCGCTTTCCACTGACCTGCAGGTTAAGCCATAAGTTTGTGTTTGCCCATTGACTGTTGTTGTGCAGAAGGAAAGAGGATATCCCAAGATGCCGCGCGCTCTTCCCGCGTGCAATAATCGTTATCGATTTAAGCTTAAACTTGTAATTTGTTTCTGACATTTAATATTAGATATATAGATGGATAGATAGGCATATGGACATGTTTATGTGTGAATAGTATGAATTGAATTAGACCATCACGAACCACACTCCATACCAGTAGGTGGCGGTAATGCTATTAAAAGTTTTTTGCCAACTGCCAATAAAAAGCAACAAGAAGACATTTAATATTGCAGTCTATGATACTGATAAGTTTAAATACCTCTTTCTGAAACTGTTTGACTCACTGTCACATAAAATATTACATTTTTTAAAGAAAGATATTTTGTGAAATAATTACTAATTATTCTGTTAAATAAATGTAAATAAAATTCCTTTGTTTATCACAAAAACATTTGTTACATTTATAAATAATTATTTAAGCACCCCAACTGAAATAATCACTTATATGATATTCTGAGATTTTATTAAGTTCATCTGACTTATAAATGTAACATTTACTAAGCCTCTGAATGAGTTTGTAGATGGAAATAATTACAGGGAGATTTTAGATGAACATTTGTTCGAGGCTGCAAAAGATTTGAGACTGAGATTGATGTTCACTTTCCAACAAGAAGACAACACCAAATATTACAGACCTGCAGCTGTGACCACAAGAAAAAGGTGGTTCAAAGGAGTATTTATTCTGGTGGGATTCGTGTAAATGAATGTCACACTTAGTATTTTTACATGTAAACTATTTTGAAAACCACATATCCCTTTTCCTTTCAGTTTACAGGAAAGGCTTTTTTTTTATTTTTACTTTTAGTTCAAGGGGTACAAATACTTTCTCGAAGGATTGCATAAACAAGTTTGAAAAAGAGATGACTCTACCAGGAAGCGTCCCTCCCTTAGATAAAGTCATCCTCAGAAACACCTTTTGTCTCGTGTTCTTCTCACTCTGCATTTATTTATGTCTGACTCTCTCCAGACCCTTCATTTTATCCGAAACGTTGGAGGTGCTTCAGAAACGGCCACGTGAGTCAGAAGGTGACGGCTTTCTGGAGTCTGGTCGCCTCCAGTGAGAGGCCGGGTAAATTTAGCCTGTGGCTGGAGCTTATCTGAGGCTGCAGCAGCAACACTCCCCAGGCCCGGGCAGGCCCGGTGCGGGGCTGAGTCACACCGGGGTGGAGGGGGATCTGCAGGCGGGACAAGTCAGGTGGAACGGGCTCGGTCTGAATTTTACAGGGGTTGGATATCTAGAGGATGCAGACAAAAAAAGCTCATTTGATGAAAAACATAGAGCAATAACTAAGCCAAAACTGTTGAAAAATATATATATATTGCATTTAAGATAAAAAAAAACAACTCCTCAAACGGTTTAGTTTAAGCTTCACCCACTTCTGTAAAAAATTCTGTAAAACAAAAACCTAAAAACTCTTATTAAGCACCTTTTAATCAAAAAAAAAAAATTAAAAATCAACAGGTTAGAGCTATACTGTGTTGATGTTAGGTTGAGCATGTTAGCATTTATTTTTAAATGTTTATTACTCTATTTTAATAAAATTATACTTGTATATAAGTGCATTTGAAAAGTTTTTAAAAAAAGATTACTTCTAATACTGAAGTAATACAGTATTATTATACAGAAGAGAATAAGTTAATGTGGTGAAATAAAAAAAAATAAAACGTCAGAATGTGTACATTTTTTTATCTAATTAATCGTTAGTTGCCGCCCTGGTTTCAGGTTTACGTCAAATCAAGACACAGAGTTCCGGTTTGTTTCTCACCTCGCAAATATCATAACGCATGTGGAAAGAAGAGTCTCCCTTTTTTCTTGATGCAAGTGTTTGACATCCTGGAAACAAGAGGTTATCACCAGCAGGTTGCTGTGATTAAACTTAAGCTGCCTGCTGATAAGGAGCGATGATGTTTCTGAGGAACCACCGGACGTCAGAGTTACACGACAGAGCGAGATGTGTGCAGGGAGTGAGACTCGGCCGTGCCTACTTTGTATGTGCATGTTAAAGTGAAGATGAGGTGGGAGGAGAGGGCGGGGGGGAGAGAGAGGCTTTATGATGACCCAGCATTTAACACGGTCTGCTGGGCCTGCGTGTGACCTCGTTCGTCAAGTTGACACCCGGTTCTGTTTCTGCCCAGTGATTCACCAGAAGGGAAAAAAACAAAAAAAGCGAGACAGGAGGAACTAGAGGGTGAGGCAGGGGTGCAGATGTGCAGTAAGAAAAAAAGAAAAAGCCACAAATGAGAAGTGGGAAAAAGTAAACAAATGTGTGTGAAAGACAAGAGAGAGAGGGAGAGCAAACGGAGAGCGCGGGGCGAGATAGCGAGAGATAAACAGTGACAACGCGAGGAGGACGAGAGGAGGACCAGAACCGCCTCGCTTCACTGACGTCCAGTAAACACCAGCGAGCAGCAGCAGCAGCGACGGAGACATCCATTCTGCTGAGCACCAGTGTTTGGAAAAACTGTGACATGATTCAGCTATCTTTAAAATGCAGCTTGTCTTTTGGTGTTGGCATCCTGCAGCATGTCCTCCTAACACACGGCATGGTTTCCATCAAAACCATTGTTGCATTTTTCTTTTTCCCTTAAGTTAGTAGAGAACATGTCTTCTCTACTAATGCACCGAATCATGTCGACATCAAAACACTTTTACATGTTACCTTGCATGACACTCATCATGAGGGTCTTGCGGAAATATTCAAACCCCTTGATCTATTTTTCATTTTTGTCACGCTTCCGTGTATTTATTTTTTCATTTCAAAGTATAAGCTTAACGACGAATCGGAATGGAGAATATTATGGACTTCAGAATTTTGAACGATAAAAAAATCTAAAAAAAAAGAAGCCGCAGCACTTGAAGCAGTGGTCCTGGGTTCGATTCCCGTTCTGAGACCATTTGCTTCCTATCTTCCTCTTCTCTCTCCAACCTATTTCCTCTTCATCTACTGTTCAATCACTGCAAAAACACAACATCTTACCAAGTTTTTGTTTTTTTGGGGGGTTGAGTTTGTAGCGCAAATATCTTAGCTTTCTAAAAATAAGACAAAAGTAACTTACAAATAACTTCGCAGCACGGTATAAGAGCTTGTTTTAAGTCAATAATTCCTTCAGATTGTTGAAAAACCACTTGGTCCACTGGCAGATTATTTTGCTTGACATTTTTTCCATGTCATAAGTGAATACAAATGCACACCACACATTTGAGATTTTCATTCAGAAAACACACAATTTTCCTTCCACCGCACGCTTTGTGTTGCTCTGTTAATTAAATACTTTGACAAAATATGAAAAAACTGGCTGGATATGAATACTCTCGCAAGATGCTGCAGCATTAGTTGGACATCCTCAAAGAGAAATGTCTAGTAATCCCATTAAGTCCTCTTTTGTTTACTTAAATCTTGCTCAGCTCTTGCGTGCAGTGATGTCCTCTGATCCCAAAGCCGGTGTAGTCAAATATCACTAATTTACATTCATATTCACCCCCCTTTTTTGCATGATGAAATATAATCCAAAGGCAATCATTGCTTCCTGGTTTGAGGAACGTGGGAAGTACAGACATCCTCCCAGACATCCTACTGCTCCGACTGCGTTGTGATGTATTTGGGATTTTCTCGTTTCCAACCTTCCCACACTTTAAAAGGACTAATAATGTTTCCTTGGAAAGCCTCATACTGTAGTCTGATTGAATCATTTCTGGGATGCATGTTCAATCATGTTCCTCTGCATGTATCCATCCCCACCTTAAGAGAAAAATGGCAAGAAATTGATACCTTAAAACTCGCTGCTTAAAGTGAAAATAAAAACAGATTCTGATTTAAAACAGCGTTGTGGACTCAAGCTTAAGGGCAACATGTCTGTGTAACAAGTGGAGCATCCTTAAGAGTAAATAAGCTCTTAATGAAGTTCAATCAAAACCAAAAGCATTTTTAGAAAAAAACCCCTCTATTCAGTTTAAAGCTGTGTTGTAAATCATTACCCAGTAGATGAATTAAAGCTAAAGGGAGGACAACAAGATAATGGCTGGGCTTTCTGTCTCCACTAACCTTGTCTCTGTTGTGTTCTGCGGGCTTAGAGAAGGACTCTGAAGTGACACGTTTTGTGAAGCAGCTGATGTAAGCACAAACATGTAAAAGCGCTGCTGGGGAAAAACGGAGCCAGCTTAGCTTGTTTGGCAATGTGGGGTGAAAAAAAAGAATGAAAGAAAAGACTTTTACACGAAGCTCCGGGCAACATGGCTTTAAATGGATAGCTTGTGGTTTTTGAAGTAGAGTTCAGTTCTTACCTGCAATAAATAGATGTCCACATTTCCAAGCTAGCTGCTCCTGGGGTGAAGAAGCTAACGGCTAGCTCGAGAAAAAGAGCCAAGGCCATGGCCTGGCTGAACAACGTGTCACAATATGCTTAATATCAGTCAATAGATAATTTTTGTTTGTTTGTTTGTTTGTTTGTTTGAAATATATCTACAAAACCGCCAAATTAATGACATAGTCCGTTCACTTCACATCGTTGTTTATTTTTATTTTTTAAACAGGCGAGGCAGGCGGCAAAACATAAAGCTGCTAGGTTGTTGCTAGGTAACCAAAGCAAACGGTTGATCCAACAAGCCTAGTTTTATCATCATGTTTATCACATTGTTTATGATTTATTGCCCAATCCTACCAAAGATGTAAAAACGTCATTGCGCTTTACCCAAAGGCTATTTTACAACCATCTTTACCGTTTCTGACGTGGGCCGTTATTTCTAAAGACATTATTTACCCCCTTCTTGAATACTCAGAACAGAACATAAATTATGTAAGGAAGGGTACATTTAAAAATGAAATTTATTTATTTATTTTTAATCACCTGTAATACTACCCTTCAGTGTCCGCGACCAACTAATGTGGGTTTAGAGAGTCTGAAAAGATGAACTATCCCCCTAACAACTTTGCTACTAGCCCTCTCCTTATTCCTTCAAAACAGAAATGTCTCAATAAGCTAGCAAGGCCACGTCATGTCCCGGCCCAGGGGAACACCCAGCCTCCCTGGCAGGTGGTGGTGGTGTTGTGGCTTGATAAAAAAGGGTCTTGGGCCCCCTCCCCCCGGCTGATGTGCTGCTCCTGACAGCCTTGATAACAAGCACGTCTAACTGCACCTCTGAGTTCTCACAGCAACATCCCAGGAGGAGCTGCAAGCGAGCACTGCTACTGCCTTGTACCGAGAGTTTTAATACTTCTCAACTACAGTTGCAAAGTAGTTAAAATGTCCTGTCCTGCTGTTTAAAGTGTCTGAGCTGGAGTCACTGGAATTTTCTATGGTTGACAGACTAGAATGGAAGCACCCCTCCCCCACTTGTTGCTGCACACCGACAGCATGCTGCGTGCCAAATTCAGCTGTTATGAAATATTTGCCACCACTAAAGACACCAGCAGTTGGTGTAGAAGCTAAAGGTTATTATAAACTTTATTAAAATTCCAGAAGATAAGCTTGCATAATGTGTAAAGCAGCAGACTGCAAGCTAGCTTAGCCTGACTAATCAACCAGCAAATTACTTATGCTTCTGTCGCTCTAAAAAAGGTGTATTTTTCTGAAAATATTGTTGAGCTGCACTATTTTTACTTATTTACATTGTCTCTATGTGCCTTTTGTTTGCTTAATCATGAAAAAAAAAAAAGAACACACCAGAGGGCATCTTGAGTAGAAATTTTTATTCTTTATGGCTTGTTTGAAAGGATTGTAAAGAACAATCTTACTGGAAAATTAAAAATAAAAAGAATTTTCAATGAACCCAGTAAAAGATCCACTGGTAATATGATGAAAAGAACGACGACGCTTTGTGGATCTGCAGCAAACGACTGCAAGTTAAATGACGTCAGCGTCACAACTACAATCACAATAACAAATTTAAAAAAAGAAAAAAAGTTGTTTTTTTTAACTTAGTACTTCTTATAAATACCTACGTATAAATATTGAAAAATGCACGTGATGACATCTGAATGTGCTGTACATGGAGCAACAGTCCAACCATCTCAGAACAGAAACAGAAATAAAAACACTGGTGTTTTTGCTCAGCGTCAGCGACCTCAACGATACACACAGCTCCTCACCCCGATACTGTTTATGATCATCTACATCAAATCGAAGTTCGCTCAGTTACAAAAGGGGCTCTCTGTCCTTAAACTTGGTTTAGAGCGGAGAGACACAGGGAAAAATAATCTGGAGATTCTCTTTGTTTTATATCTATTTATTAAGGCCTCTTGAAATCAAATATTGGGGAGTAAAAAAACAAAACAAAAAAAAAAAAACAGCTGTGCAGTCGCTTCTCTGAGTTGAAATCTCTCCTGGTTTTCCTGCGATGTGGAAGTCTGTTGGTGAGGCAGAGCTCTGCTGCGTTTCTCTATCGCCACCATAGAAAAATAAAATAAAATAAAAAAGACTAACATGAATGTTCCTCAGCATCTTCAAAATGTCTGCCGTGTCCAGCCAAGACGCTCTGGACTTTGAGAAAATAATAATAAAAAAAAAAATCAATATCTAGCAAGGACACGCGTGACCTCTGCTGATTGAGCTACGAAACGACGCCAACATGGATAATAATGGCAAACAAATAGTGACAAAGACATTAATAATACAATAATAGAGAACAATAAAATAATATTAATAATAATGATAATAAAAAATGAAGTGTCATGTTCTGGAAGCACTTGGAAGCAACCACATACTGTATGCTGGTTCGGCTTCCCCTCCTGAACTCCCAGCAGTCCTCCCTCCCCTTGTACCAATGAGCAAGCAGCCCATCTTAGTCGTATAGTGCAATAATCCTGACATTGTTTTTCCTGAAACCTGCTGCTGACAACAGCGGTGGTACTCTATAGGGGTCTGCTCTTCTGTCCTCTTCCACTTCCCGTCACCCTGCCGTCCCCCGTCGCCTCCGACTTCACTGCATCCTCTCTGGCTGGATGTGCTGCTGTGGGGCGTAGTGCAGGAAGGTCGGGGCCTGGGCGGTGGCGGAGGGCAAGGTGGGGTGCACGGTGGCTGTTGCCGTGGTGGCGGCGGCGGACGGGCCGGCGGACGCTGTGGGGCTGGTGGTGTAGCCGTAGCCCAGGAAGCCAGCCGGGGAAGCGGCGTAGGGATACTGCTGGTCGAAGGCGGCGTGGGCGTACTGAGCGTAGGCTGAGCTGTAGTCCAGGTAGGGGCTGGTGCCGACCGAGGCGGCCGACACCTGAGTGGGCAGCAGCAGGCTGGGCTGCACGAACGCTTGGGGGTAGATGTACGGCTGGGCCAACCTGCACAGAGACACGCAGAGAGGGGGGTTAGAGGGGCAGAAACCCCCAAACCAGACTGGTTTCCACTGTTTACGTCACTCTCAGAGGAGGCGTGTCAGGAATATAAAGCCTCTGAACACACTGCCTCACACTCAGCTCCGTTACCATCACTAACTTATGATAGTCATGTGAGGAGCAGGTACGGCTGGGCGGATTAAAAATAACATTTTTCTTAATAACAGATAGGAATTTAACTGATTATTTTTGCCCTCTTATTAAAAAAGAAATAACAGGAAATATTTTCTAACAGAATTAGGGCCAGGCTATGAGAATTTTTGTTCCACTATGAGAATATTACCAGGAGAAAAAAACAAAAACACTAATTTCACAAAAAACATCATAAAATTGTGCAAAAAAGATTGTTTAAATGAGAAAAGAAAAAGTGAACTTATCCAATCAGCTCAGTTTGTGCATTTCTTGGAAACAGTAATTCGCCTGATTATTTCAAAGACTTGCTACTGATAATAATTTGACTCTGACGTGTTAAAAGATGATGTTATGCCAAAGCATAACTTCACGAGGTGTCCAACATTCCTCATTTTAATTTTTAGGACTTTATTCTGGTAATTAAAAAAAAAATAAAACAAAAAAATTCTTAGCCCGGCTCTAATATTGGGTTTTAGAATTGACCTGAATTCAAAGTGCAAATAAACAGAAGAATCAAAACACCATTGTCAAAGAAGAACATCACTCTGCGCGCGCTGACATCGCTCTGAACGATGGAAACACAAAGAGTGGATTGGTGGGAAAAAAATATATAGAATTTTTCAAAACTTAAATCTTCAAAAACCAAATATCTGATTATTCAATTTAAAAAATAAAATAAAAATGTATTGCCCAGCCCTAGAAACAATTAAACAAAGAGGTTAGTATCGAAGGTGACTCAATTCTCTGTGTAAATCAATGAGTTAAAAAAAAAACAACAACCACCAAACCTGTTGGGTCAGACCTCCCGCGCTGTACGAGAGGGAACAAGTGTGTGTGTGTGTGTGTGAGGGGACTAGGTGGGAGGGGGGGTGAATGACAGAGGCAGCCGTTACTGGCAGCTTTTCAAGCTCAGGCATCAGCAGTGTTTTAACAGCTGCTGCTCTTCACCCTCTGAACACACACACACACACACACACACACACACACACACACACACACACACACACACAGACGGGAGGGGGGAAAAAAGGGGAAGTGCTTTAAGGAAGGGCAGAAGTTAGAGTCTTTTAGTTCTCAATCAGTTTGTAACTCTGCCTCACACACACGCAATCTCACAGGTGATGATGGTGGCTGGGGAGCTGGTGGGGGTTCTGCCGAGCCTCATGGGCCGGCTCAGATGCAGCTGATGAGGGCTGCTGGGTGGGAGTGGTGGGTGGATGAACTGCGTTTATCCACAGAAGAAAGAGAAATGATTTTCAGGTGAGATTAAAATCTAAAAAGTGTTCCCCATTCCTACTCTTCCCTCCCCAACAAAACAGGAAGGGTTGACCAACGCTGCATATCAAGGAGTTGACGGATCTGGCTCTAGAGACAGCTTCAACCCTTGACATTACAGACTTTGAGCAAAAACAACACAGAGAACTAGAAAGGCAAAAACAACAACAACAAAAAACCAACACAAAACACAAAATGTCACACTTCAGTTACGTACAAGGAACCATCAAAGTCAACTCAGGTTCACCGTTTTGCCGCTGCAAACAGTTCCCATTAGATAAATATGACTTATAAAAGTCACCTACGAAATCAAAGCATGCATGTACAGCGCCTTGTGAAGTTATTCTGTTTGGTCTTTTTCCACGTCATCGCATTACGACCAGCAACTTTGATGTATTATTGGAATTTTAGGCGGTGGACCAACACAAAGTAGTGATAATACAGCCAGGAGGCCCATAATCACTCTGGAGGAGTTACATATATATATATATATATATATATATATAAATATATATATATATATATACACACACACACACCCATACATATACATTTTTGTATATGATTATAAACCAAAAAGTCCATGGGACACAGTAAGCATGTACAATGTGGTGTTTTGCTCAAATGAGAAAAAAAAAGAAGAAAAACATAGTTTACAATTTGTACAAATTCTAAACCAGCCCTAGTTGACACAAGTAATGTGTCAACTAGGGCTGGTTGATAAATATAGAAAATATAGGAAATACAGTTCAGAGTGATGTCATCACATCCAATGCCTAACAGTTTGTCAAGCATGTTTTACAGCTATTTATTTGGATTTAAAATTCAGGTCAGCTCACAGATGGGGATGATTGAAAAATGAAAAATAATGAATAATAATCTACTAAAAATTTTTTGTCATTCATCATTTCTTTCTAAGAAAAGAAGGCAAGAAATAAAATTGGATTTGATATGAAAGTAATCGGATTTTATTTTTACGCCACATTGCCCAGCCCTGGTATCAGCTACGTATCATTTTCTCACCACTTCAGAATAAGTCATCAGTTTGGTCCATCACATAAAACCCACTGAAGCCTGTGGGGCCGTAACGCAACAAGATGTGAAAAATGCCAACGAGTATGAAACTTCCAAGGCACTGGATAAGGATGTACTCACTTTACATACTTCCTGCGCACACAAACGCGCTCCGTTACCTCTGCTCACACACCAGTTACCACTGCAAACCCCCAAACCATGCCATAATAGGGAAAGAGTCACACCACAATCAGCACAAGCTCTTCAGTTCATATCACACAAACAGGAGAGGGGAAAAAAAAAAAAAAAAAGATAAGACACTCCAGTCCATCACAGCACACTGCACTGCACTCTCAAGCCGTCACTGGCACCTTGTAGAGAGGCTGGCTGAGGGGAGGCAGGAGAGTGTGGGCAGAAATTTTCCCGAACTGAGGGCATCATCTGATCCTGAACTTGGTCAGCTGGCAGCAGAGGGCAACCGTGGCATAAAAATGAAATTAAAGCGATTAATTTGCAAAAAATAAAAAATGAGGCTTGGGGTCAATGTGAATCCTCGTGTAACTGAAAGGAGAGTTGGACCTTAAATGCCCATGTTAAAATCTACAAAAGCAAAAAGAAAAAAAAAGTGTTAAACAGCGCATGAACATTTTAATTGTGTACTAAACAAAAGTAAATGAGAGGTGAAGGGAACATACAAGCTATGGACAGTAGGGGCTTCAGAGGAAGTAAAAATCCCACCACTAAGGAGCTTCATCCACTCTTCAGCCTTGGGAGACGACTGTACGTCATTGGCTGCAGGGCATGAAAGCCCTCGCGCCAACTCTAAACAACCTCAACCTTGCATAAGACAGGATGATGGTGGACCGCTGCTCTGGTGCAGGAATAAAAGACGAGAAGAAAAAGCAGGGATTGGGATCACAGCGAGTCCAGAGGGCAGCAGAGATGCCAAGCACGCCACGTAAATGAGTAAAAAATAAATAAATAAAAACGATGGCAGAGAGGCAGTGGATGACAGCCAGAATATCGTTGGTCAGCTGGATTTCTGCTGACGGCCAGTCATAGCGGGGCCCTGAGTGGCAGGCCGGGACACCGGAGAGACGGGCTCGCCAGAAAACGCTGGCTGGCAAAGAGCGAGCCGGTCTAAAGGCTGGAGCGTTCGTCAATGAGGGGAGAAACATAATGAGCTGCTGGCGGAAAAAAAAGAAAAAGAAAACGCCTGGGAGACGTCGCACCAAGCAGCTAAATATCTCACGGATGATCTCCAGCGCATGACTCGATGTGACGTGAAGTGTGAAGCCAGGCAAGACTGAACTGGGTTGGTGTGGATGAGGTAAAGCCCACCTCTTAAAACGTCCCCCCTCGAAGAACTGAAACGGTTCTTTGAGTGGGGAGCGGCGGGGAGGGACAAAGGTGTTTTATTTGACACCTGTAAAAGCGAGTTACCATGGAACACCTCATTAAACATTAAGTCGGAGGATCTCCCTTCCCCCCCTTTTGATTCTACTTCTCAATCCTCCTCCAAGTCTCACAGAGGTGTCGGTTTTCAGAGGCTCCATCGGATTCAGAAATGGAGGGAGGACTCTAATGGAAGAAGAAAAACAACAAAAAAAAAAAAGTGGCAAGAATCCAACAGGATGGAGGGAAGGAGTCGATTCGTGACCAGAGATGAGTCGTCTACAAAGCCCGACGCCGAATCGTCCCCTTCCCATAAATACACATGCCGCAGCTCTGGTGACCCCCGTCGGCCCTCCCCGCCCTTACAGTCCACACCTTATCCACAGTAGTCTCCACATGCAGCATCAGCGCACAGCTCAAAATCCTGCTCAACACCCCATCTTCCTCCCGCCATATGTCCACAAGCATTGTGGGGGAGGGGGAGGGGGAGGTAAGAAAGAAAAGCCCCCCGTGTGCAATCTGCATCTTAGCAACGTCCGTGTCCAACACTCGAGCCGTGCAGAGGAACCTCGGGAGGACAGGTGTTGGGCGAGCCTTGGAACGTCTCAGGGGCGGTGGTCACGGGAGATTACAGAGGGTGGAGTTACTGAGGGTGGAGGGGAGCAGCACCTGTTGGGCACACGCCTCAGACAGCAGTTGAGCAAAACACAGGAAACAGTCAGAGTTTGTCCAACCCTTTCTGGACCGGCGGGACGTTGACGTGGACGGGACTTTCCTTTGTCCTCCCCCCTGAGGTTTTGGAACATGATGGGACATGTTCCTAGTGGGACTCCAGCTAATATAAGCAGATACAAAATCCTGCCAAGTTTGCTTTTTTTTTCCTTTTTCTAATTTTACTTATTTGTGGAATTCTATGAACATCTCATCCTTTTAAAGCTCTTCAACAGACATTACTACAATCATCTCGATACAAATAAAAAAGTTTCATTTCACTGTATTCAGAAAAGGGGAGTTTAAAAATTATATAGGCTGGTTTCACACGATCTAACATATAAAAGTGTTTATTTTAGCTAACTTTGCTAATTATAGGCTGCAGCGACAACCAAAATTCAAGTTTCTCAAAAAATTCTGGTTATTATTTATTCATTTTAATAAATAAAATGAATAACTTAAGAGGAAGAGTTACTATCCCACACCCTCCACAGGTAGGGTAACCCACAAAAATGTTTTCGGTAAAGAAGCTGGTTGTTGAAGGTGCTACACACATCCTTATCCAGCCCTGTTGGTGGGAAGCACAGGGGAAGGAGCAGAAGGGATAATCAGAACCTGTCAGCAGTTCTGTGGAGATTCCTCGTATTAAGTCACTTCTGAACTAGAGAAAAAGAGCCGGACTGTGACTCAGTGGTCAAAAGTCTGTTTTTCAGAGTAGATTTTACACTTCACTTGGAAACCAACTCCTCAGAGTTAAAACAAGATGTTTTTCAGTAGTATTCTAAATTTCATTTGCTGCAAGCTGCGATCATCAAGATGAACAGAAATAAAACACCTTAAATAAATCCCTCTGTTATAAATCTATATGAACTGTGTCCATTTTTCAACAAAACTACTGAAATAAGTAACATTTTTAGGGTTTCCCACGGTGTATTATAAGCCTGGCGGGCCACCAGGCTTTACTTGTGCCCCCAACAGGCTTAGCATTGTTTATTTATTTTTTTAATTATTGCCTTTTTTTAAGACTTTATAGTTGGTGTTTAGGTATTAATCGTCCAGTCTTCCAATAAGGCATAACTATCAAGTGATATTTTCAAATTTCCTGTCAACTTCAAACATTTAATTCAAAAACATGGCGGCCAGCTGGATGACTGTTCTAGCACCTCAAGCACTGGGCCTAGCAAGTTTTCTGGGGGAAACCCTACATTTTGATAAGATAAATTTTTTTTCAGATGACGTTTGGCGTTATATTAGTTTGAAACTAAATTGCTAAATTTAAAATTTATTTACTCTACAACCAGGAAAAAAAAAAAAAGAAAATCTGAATCTTAGAAGATGTTTATAGTCATTTAAACTTGATACTGATAACTACCGGTAAGCTTTTACTGTTTAACTTCTTTTGCTTGTGGATTAAGCGACTTGGAATTTCACGCAACCACAACAACAAATGCCAAACAACTCACTCAGATTAACTTCCTGAACTCCTGTTCTTCTAACAGAAAAGGAGGCTGTGCATGTAAAATCCAAACAAGCCTTGGGCGCAGCTTGAAGCGTGATATCTGAGAGCTGCAGGGGGAGTCAGAAGAGTCATAACAGTGAAATGGTCGTTAGCTGCTCGGCCGACCGTGGCTTCCAGACTCTGTGGATAGAACTCCCCCGTCGGTGACGGAGCCCGCTTGGGCCGGACCACGAGTCAGGAGGTCCCTGACGGAGGTCAACGAGTGAGTCACGAATTCACCTCTGGAACGCACGTCCATTATCACGGAGATGCGAATCATCTCTACAGCCTCCTCGCCCCAAACAGGACTGGATGTATGCTAATGGAGGGGCGGCTGGAGTTGCGTGTAGACACTGGAACTGGCGTGTGCTTTCCAGAGGTTACGTTTTGTCAAAGAAATAGCAGCCCGGTGGCATAATAGCAGAGAGCATAACAAGCGCCCACTCCCTGCTCACTTACCCATACTGCCTCTGGATGAGTGCCGGGTGGATGGGCTGCACTCCGATGGATATGCCTGGAAGAGAGAGAGAGAGAGAAGAGAGGAGGATGGTTGTCAGACACACATCTGCATTTACAGAGGAGGAGCAGTGAACAATGCACAGAGGGCACGGAGACACAGAGGCACGGCCTGTTTCCAGCCTACCATGGAAGAAATATTTCAAATGTTCCAGAAAGCAAGCAAAGAAAACATATACGCTGTTTCAGAGCTGCATGGAATTTGTCGCATAAATCCGAGGTATGCGAGTTCCTAGATGGAGCTGCAGGCTGTGATCATGTGACCTGACTAATTAAATACAGCATCAGTTTGTCTCTGAGCCTATAAAAGACAGTTTTTTAACAATCAGGCGTCCAGCAGCCGCGTCAGATGCTTTCTCTCCACTATACCTGCTGCTAGGGACGATGAGCATTTATCGTAACGTCCATCATTTATCAGCAGAAATTTCATACAAGATTTTTGATTTACAATAGTCACAATAAATTCTGTCTGTTTTGTTTTTCTCCAATGTTTGTTCAATGATGGAGTATCAATAAATATGATTAAATGCAGTTACTGTGTGCGTTTTAGAGAAGCAAATCACACTTCTGGTTGTGATCGGTGTCCTATAGAAATGGTGTGTTTTTCCTAGAGCAGTTTGTGTTTGTGAGGCTGTTGATGCTGTGCTGTCACAGCCTTGCAGTTACCTAAAAAAGTAGCAACAAACAGTTCTTATTGTTACTTTGATCACAATGCTACCACAAAATGTCGTGATAAAACTTTATGTCCCCCATTATGTCGCCCACCCCTACCTGCTGCACTGATGGGACAAAACAGGGGTTTTCAGGTTTCATCAAGAAATTTAAGGCTTTTTAAAAGTGAAACTTAAGACCTGCATCATGACAGAAATGTACAAATGAATTTGTTTTGCGCAGCGTGCACGCATCACCGTTTGAGTTCACGACAGAAGTGACGAACTTCATCCAGCCCACCGGCAATAAATTTACACTTACTCATCTTAGGATGGATGCAATAAAGTCAGCTCTCTAGCTAGCTAGCGAGAGTATGTCGGCAGCTAATTAGCGATAGCCGCATGGAATAAAGATGTCTGGGTGCGACTCAAACCTTTGCCTGAGAGAAAAGCGGCATGGGAAAAACAAACTAGAAAATATAAGATTAAATAGTCCTGCGACAACAAAATCTAAAACTTGTGATTAACATATTTATTGCCAGCTTACTTTTTTAAATAAATTAAACAAATTTTAAGGCCTTACTTTGAGATAAATAAATTTAAGACTTTGTAAGAGTGCACGGACACCCAGTAAAATGTCACATTGCAATAAATCATTAAAATGATTTTTAAAATTCTGTATTTCATTAAAAAGTACATAAAATGTTAAAATCATTAATTTGATCTTATTGTGGCGAAATCAAATGTATTGCAGGTATTCCAGTATTTATTGACTTATTTACCTGTGCTGCAGAACATTGTCACTTATTCTATCAGTCTCAGTGTGTAGAGCTAACACTGCTAAACATGCAGATTAATGCACAGATTAGCCAATCAAATGCTAGGAACTATTTAACAAACCACAGTGACGGTTTAGATTCATGCTATGTAGCACAGGAAATATTTCATAATTAAATACCAGCATAATTACACATTCAACCTAGTGAATTTACATTTTTATGAATAATTAGACATTTAATCATTTTCCTGTGAATTAAAACATATGTATTTTATATACACAGTTATCTGTTCTACTTACCATTGTCATTATACATTGACTTAACCTATATAAAAAAATGTAAAAACAGATATTTACTGGAAAATTGTTGAATTGTGGAACTGTTAGACCTCAACACTCATCACCGTCTGCAAAGATGTCCAGCAGTTTCACCCCCCCCCCTTTTACTTTCTAGCTAACCTGAGCTCTGCGCAGCCCCTCTGTATCTCACCTGTCTGCAGGCTGCGGGGCTTGGCGCCCAGGTATGCCAGGTTGACGTTGGCCTTTCTACCATCTATGATGGGGTTGGGATCCTTGCAGGCTCTCTCTGCGGCTCCTCGGTCAGTCATCGTCACCTGTCAACCACAGACGCAACTGCTAATGAATCACGGTTTAGCCTCGTAGAAAAAATTAAAACAAAACATGTGCAACAGGATTTCAACTGGTCCAAGACCAGTTAAAGACCAGTTAAAAAAAATAAATAAATAAAATTAAAAAAATGCTGATATTTGCTGGTTCAGAAATCGGGCCAACTGCTCTGGTACCAGCTGCCTTTAGCTTGACAACCAGTTTAGAAAATTGCATTGGGTGGCGCTTCTTGAGTTTCTAAAACTGGTTATTTACGGCTGGATATGTGTCAAAAAGAAAGACACAGTTTGTCAAAAATACAGCAGTTTCTTTCAGCCAGCTGACAACTTGTGTGCTTTTTCTGCCATCTCAGATTGAATTTACATCATAGGAAGGATGTGGTTCGGATTTTAGTAGTTTTGAAATGGCAACTTATTAGAAGCCCCAGTGTGCTGTGATCTTCTCACTTAGTTTGGTTCTTATAAAGAAAAACAGAAAACTACCTCTGAGGCAAATAAATAATAAATAAATAAATAAAAAATGCCCACAGCAGCAGTAGCCAGCCTATGACTGCCACTCAGACATGGGCAGAGCTGCTGAAATATGGATCTGGCCAACAAGGAGCTTATCCAATTAGGAACAAAATAAGGAGATTGGTATTAGTCCCCCCCCCCGGCTCCCTCCTGGCATTAGATGAGCCCTTTTGGGGCCACATCCTGCCAGTTCTCAGTCTCCTCCGCACATGATCCGACCCAATCCGAGAACATGGAGCTGAATAGTTTCGGAGGACACTCTGCATCTTTTACGGTGAGGCTTATTGGGAACAAAGCCCACTGCGGCGCCTGTTTTGTGAACACACAGGAAGGAAACAGGCTGTGTTTACAGTGAAGCGCCTTGCTGCGGGGTTAGGGTGGTGCTGGGAGGTGGGGGTCCGCTAATCCACCTCTGAAGTGTGTTTAAGACAAAAAAAAAAAAAAAAAAGTGCACTCAGCTTCACGCTCCTACTTGTTTCAAGCCAGACAGAAAAAAAACAAAAACAAAACAAAAAGCGACCCAGGAGTAAGAACCGGTGAGGTTAAAATCCCTGGAAGCAACCCGCACGGTTTGATGAAGAGCCCGTTTAACCTGAAACGCCGGCCCACCGACAGAAAGCCGGTCGGTACCTGCTCGACTCACCGGACGGCTTCCCCCTCCGACTTTCATCAGCTTACGTGTAAACAAGGAACAATTGTCTTCCAATTCCCTTTTAGAGGCACACGGAACCGTTTTCCACTCCTTCTTTGGCCCGATCAGACAGCCGAGCTGAAGCGTCTCTGCTAAGTTCTGGTAAATATTTGCATTTTTTTTTCTCCCCAACTGCTGCTTCTGTTCTTTATGGTTTTATCTCCCAGGGACAGGATAAATCACTTATTAACGCAGATAAAAACCCGGTATTGCAAAGAATCTTGGAACATTTTGAGTTTTTTTTTGTTTTGTTTTTAAAGAGAAGAAGTTGTTAAAGTTATGAAATTATAAACAAGAGTCATTTTCCCACAGAACTCCAAGAACTCAGATAACAAGGAGCAGTTACAAATGCTAGGATGGTCCAGAGAGATTAGATCAAAGAAAATGTAATCGGTTTCTAAAACTGGAACATAAAAAGTTGACATGAAAGCTGGGTAATGAAGTATGGATTTCCACAGCAGGATTTCACTGAAAAAAAAAGAAAAGAAAGAAAAACCCAGAGCAAAAATGGTTCCCGTTTGTCAGCATTTGGTTGGATGGCATCACAAAGATCACACATCAGCCTGATCAGGTTGCATTAGTAACCGTTTTGGCAGCAACCTTTATTAGATATTGACATAGCGAACCCGTCGAGTCCAACCTTAAGTGTTTGATTTTGATTCCTGCTTTGAGAATCAGGATCTAACGTAATTTTCAACCGTCTCCTCATGCTGTAAGTAAACGTGTTAAACGAGTCCAGCGACATCAAGCAGTAGGAACTCACTTTGCTCCTATTGCCATTTTGGTTTGATTGTGATGCACAACCTGTCATATCTGACTCAAGTAGCCCAAAAAGGGGACCATAACCAAAAACATATGGACCGCAGAGCCACGTCTATTCGGAATTTGTGGATTTACCTAGTCACGGACTTTCCTGAGGAGATAATCTCCAAATATAATTTGCCAAATTGCTTATTTTTCTACTAAAAAAATCAAAAGATGCAGGTTGGGTAGTTGAAATACATAGCCGAAGTAATAATTAGCAAATCAGCCCATCTAGGCACCCAATTTATTTTCTTGCTGCTGATTGGCTGAAGCGTTTCCAATGTGCGCATTAATGCATATTGAGGTATATTTGGTGTTCAAACTATTTAAAAAAATGGTATCTACAAGCTTTTGTAGGGCGGGTTTTGAGTATTTGAAGATATTCAATATTTTGACCCCCACGATTACTGAAGGTCTGCTGCGTTTCCAATTGTCAGGAGCATTGGTAAAGCCGGAAAATGCTTCCAAATTTACAATGGAAGCATACAATAGATTTGACATTTCAATGGACTGCTCATAATTCATCAGCATACCCAACTATAGAGTCAAACAAACTGGTACCACATGGACAGAGTACATACTGGAGGTAAACATGGACAAAACAGCAATGTAGAGGAACAAAATGAGGGTATAAATTGGGGGGGGAGGGATCATTAAATTGTGATAATATTGTTGAATGTTGATTACGACAAATGATTATAATTAACCTGCATATTCTCCATCTCCAGTTCTCAAAACTTGGTCACTAAGATTTTGATTATTTGGGCAGCAATAGTTTATCGAAACTGATGGGCTCATTATTGGCATGCAGAGTCAGAACGACGAGCACTTGCAAATATTTTAGTGTTGAGCAGCTATTGATATTAATCCGATTAAGTCATTTAAACTGACCATGACAAGTTGTTCTATAGAAAAACTACATCTGAAGAGATTTTTCTGAAAACTCTAGCATGCATCTTAATGTCCCTTTTTCAGCAGCCTGAAATGTGATGTAAATCATGTCTTCTGGTTCCTGACAATGGAAAGCAAGAGTGTGCAAGGTCAACCTCCCCACTGCTCTGAAATAACCATATAAAGCAAGCAAAGAGTCCAGCCTCTCTCTCTCTCTCTCTCACACACACACACACACACACACACACACACACACACACACACACACACACACACACACACACACACACACACACTAAATACACACTTCCAGAGCAATAAGCTGGGGCTGCTCAGGGTTGAGGGGAGGTGGGGGGAGGTTATAAATGAGGAGTGGACATTAGACATATGCTGAAATATAATCTTCTTAGTTACCCATCAACTTTTGTGATCCCTCATCCTCATTAATCGAAAAGAACAGCCAACCAGGCAACAAGGCAGGACAAAAACAAAGATGCTGTTTTTGTCTGCATGAGTGACTCCAGACTTTAAACGTGTTCTACAGCTAATGACCCAGAAAACAACTTTTTACAAACTGACAGAAACTAGGACGATAAGTTAAAAGGGCAGGTTTGATAGAGCTGAGCAGAAACGAGTGTGTGTGTGTTGTTGATACTCACAAAGCCGTAGCCCCTGGATTTACCGGTCTGTCTGTCAGTTATCACAACGGCCTCGTCGATGTCCCCGAAAGCCTCGAAGTATTTTCGGAGCGAGGCGTCGGTCGTGTGGTACGGCAGCCCGCCGACGAAGATTTTCGTGAACGTGGTGTCTTTCTGGACCGGCGTGGGAGGCATGACTTCCAGGGATCCGTTCATGTACTGATGCAGCAGCATTGGTCAAGCCGGAGGGACGGACCGAGGCACACGGAGTACTTCACTACGCGCTCAACAGTTGCCCCGACATCCACAAACCTCGCTAGTGGAGCGACGCCGTCTTGTTTTTCGCTCTCTGTAGACGCTGGTAAAATCAAAAAAAAAAAAAAGAAAAGAAAAAAAAAGTTGCGGCAACCTGTAGGAATCCGCGCTTCACGCCGCTTGTTAGCCTTCTACAGCCAGCACACCTAGCCGGTTGGTAGTCATGAGAAGAAACCGTGCTAGGAGTATTTATACCATACGGTATGACTCCGCCCCCACCACAACTGTTGGCCAATGAGCGTGGACTCTTCGTGCACAACTGTTGAAGCGGGTCCTCCCATTGGCTCGTCGTTTCACGGTGCCAGTTGCACCTGCTTTTGTCTTTTGAAGCACAAAGAAAAACCTGTACTGTACGCGCTGGACTGCTCTAAAACAGGAGGGGAAATACCACCGACCTGTCGCCTAAATCCTTCCCCTACATGTAATACTTAGCGGCGCAAATTTGCCTTTTGCAGATATGACATGGTAGATATAGTCTGGAAAGATAGACATGTTTACAATTTAAGCCAATAGCCATCAAACTTATTTTAGATGTACTTTACACCTACAGAGATGTTTTTGCTCTTTTATGATAAAACATTTAATCAAGATAAACCCTCTCGAAAACAAACTTTGCAAACTTTCATAACTCGGGTGAGAGAAAGAAACTAACAAAGAGTTCTTTTGAGTGCGACCATTTGCATTTGCTGTGTTCAGATTGTCTCAGTTGTGGGAGTTTGGATCTGGGACAGATGTAATGGTCCACCCTACTTGCAAGTCGGAAACCCAGCAAAATTTTCCCTCATTGTTGTTACAAGCTTATAACATTTGTATCTTCATTTTCTGTGTTCAAATACTAAATGAGCATGATGCTTTACTGACATAAAAATACACTGAAAACAATTAAAAACATGCATTAACTTATTTCCAGAGGTGCTAATATTCTGATAACAGCATTCCAAAATAAAACCAAAAAATAAAAAAGTTCAAGCTTGTTCTAAATGTAAAGGAACCACCAGACATTTGGACATTTGTTAAAGATAGATATCTGGAGCTACATTTTCTCTCTATGGGTCAATAAAGGATCATTCTATTCTTGCTTTAAAGGAAACCATTAAAACCACTAAAAAAAATCTAATTACTCTGAAAATCTTTGAAATTATGGTCATGTAACCACTGTGAGAACTGCTGCACATCTGCATATCATTTAATTAAATTCCAAAATGAATGTGCATTTCTTCTTATCACCTCAGAAGTAAATCTTTTTTTTAATGTTTTCTATTGGATGAAAGTCTGAGAGATGGGCTGCCTAACGCATAAACTAGACAATCTAGAACGGCGGTTACTCCGGAGTCATTTTTTTTCTTCCCCATCTTTTATCTTTTAGTTTCCATTTCAAAGTATTCAAGATCATATCATCTTCTGCAATTTTTTACATTTTCCTCTCTCCCATAAACCTTTCAATGAAAGCATGTTGTCCTTAACAGTGTCCAGGATCAACCCATCTTACTCAAACTGCACTACAACTATTTGCTTTATTTTTTAAATGGGGTCACGATGAATGACATTCGTGTTTGAGCAAAGCATGAATGATTAATTTATACAGAATCAGCATCATAACTCCACTATCCCTCAGTAAATTGCTTGGGTATGTCTCCCATAAACAGACCTATCTGTTTATAATGGTATTGGACTGCTATTGTCTTGAACGCAAATTGCCCTTTGCAACTTTAGTAGTGCGGCACATCACAATAAACATAACGTAAAGCTTAAATTCCAAAGAATCTGAAAAGTAATACTTCTTATAACTCAGGTTAGTTGGCACTCTATCCATTTGGTTGTTTTCTGCATGTGTAAGAGTTGTTACATTTCCCGCTCCAGAGAGACACGTTAACCGTGCAGAACAAGCCGATTTTAAGACCTGAAGGGATTTTATTGCAGCTTCGCTGAAACGTTGCGGAACCTGATAAAGTGAAGGTTGTTCTCCGAAAGCGTAGTGGGGCATTGAACTGTAGTGGCTTTAAACCTTCCCGCCTCTGTTGCCTTGGAGGTCTACTGCTAACTACCTAGGGTCAGTCTGACAAAGAGGTGACGCTCTAATGACCTCTATAAACAGACACTTAACTCGCACCTCTACCTCTATGATCTGGTCCACTCTTCACACAAGGCCTTTGTAGTAGCCCCAACTACTTCATTCATATCCTCCTGAAATCCTCGACCCATCCAGGGGAACTGGATGGGAGAGTCTCATCACACACCTTTGATCCCATTTGTCCTGCTGAGTTAAAACTGTTGGGGAAAATACTCCACCTGCTGGTTAACTGTGAGTAAAACAAGCAGATAGGAGGGAGTAGTTAAAACATTTAGCGTCCAAAATGTAAGGTGAGATCTTTGTCAAGTCCGTAAATATTACCTTTGCTCTGCAGCCTCCCAAAACAGAACTGAGATCCTTTTGGTCACAGTTGACTGTCTTGTCGAAATGCATAGACAACGTTGGAATCTACGAGGGCGCACTTATTTATTTTACATCCCAATATCTTTAATGGAACAGTAACAACAAAATTACAAGAAAATGAAAAACTTTTTGGAAGTTGTGGGGGGAAAAAACAACAAACTTGGACACATTAAAAAAATATCAAGACGAATATCAAATTAAAGCCCTCTTCCCCTTCTATGAAAAACTTAAAAAGGCCAACTATCATGCAACATCGAGATGGGTTGGCCCCTCTGATTGGTCCATGAAAGGCACCAGAGAGCCACGGCATTGGTCCAGACGTCTGTCGAAAGGAAGGAGCATGTCTCGAACGCATACACGCACACTAAAGCAGCAGGTCTTCCGCAATTCTCCACAAGAGGTGCGACTTGGCGCGGCGAATCTGGAGACAGGAAGTAGCAGTCAGTGACAGAGCAGCAAGGTTGTTTTATCGCTCGTTTATTTCTGAACAAAAGGATGAATGGCTATTCTACAGGCAAAGCGCTTACAAAATATGCTTGGTTTCTGTATTTAGAATATTTTTCATTTTTAAATTTCAATATTCTAATAAATAACATCTTTAAGTACCTCTCCTTAACATTAAGTACTTCATGTTTACAGGCTAGACTCTTTAGCTAAGACAGAAGGCTCCATCCTTTACATACAACCCTGTTGGAGTACAAGAGTAGTTTGTGCACATACACACGTTTGGAGCAAACAACATTACATATTTAAAGTGCAAAGTGCTTTTACCAAACCGGGTGGCTACAGAGCGAGGCTGAATAAAGAAAATAGATAAATAAAAAAATCATATCGGTATCCTTACTGCCCACATTCATGCATTCCCCTTGAGAGCCCACAGTCAGAGCCACAGGAGCAATCAGGAAATGGGGCAGCCCCATTCATTGACCACGGTCTCCACGGTAACAGACGGCGGCTGCCCTTCTCTCACCATTTCTTGTTCCGAGGCTTCAGCTCCTCAGCGGCATTCCTCAGAAAGATGTAGTTCTTTTTCTGGGGGTTGTAGTACTCATGGCCCTAGAAGATCAGGACTTGTTTCTTTTTCTTTGTTCTTTTTTTTTTTTTTTAAAGTAAAACGATAAAGAGAGGTGAAGAACCGACTGTGCGCCTCGTACCTTTGACCAGTCGTAGCTCGAGGCGTACGCAAAGATGTTGCCGTTGTGGTTGAAGCAGCAAGCTGTGATTGGCTGGTCGAGCTGCTCGGAGGTCTTCAGCTTAGTGCGCGCGTCTTTGTCCCAGAAGCTGAAGCGTCCGTCGGAGCCCACAGTGGCCAGCGTGCCATGGACAGGATGGAAGGAGATGGCGTTAACCTGGCCAGGTGAAACGGAAGTGCAGTAAGGCTAACGATTAACGATTATTTTAGTGATCGATTGGAATAATCAATTGTTCTGACGATTAACCAGAGAAAAAAAATTGGCACTTTATACAGCTTTCTCATTTAACCACTCAAGCCTCTTGTATACAATATTAGAAATACATTGAAAGATACAAATAAAACAATTCAATTCTTTTTTTAATTAAGAAATATACAATATAAGCATTCTTTTAGTGAATTTGAACTGGGTGAAGCTAAAACTGGGCCATTTGAGGAGTTTGGCGAAAACGTGTCTACAGACAACAGGTTTTCTTTATGTTAAACGCAAAATATATATACAGATATTACATACAGTTTTGGCTTAATTGCTGCTCAGAACATGTTTTTTTCAGCTAACTCATGTTAATTACCAAATTAGTCGACAATTAATTCAAATAATTGATTCAAGATTAATCCAGTTATTCGTTTCGTTAATCTAGCTAGTTGATAACAGTACAGTCTCCCATTAAGATTTAATGTGACAGACCAACAGAGCAGGTTCCATAAGGAAAATGATGCATCATTTTTAAAAATGGTTTCCACATACAAATCTGAAAAGTGTGGCATGCATTTCTATTTAGCCCCTTGTCTTGTCGATACAGCTGCATCTCTCATGACAGATTTATGCTGTCAGATTGGAATTTCTGTATCTTGTCCCAAATTAACAATTGGATTTAGGTCTGGACTTTAACTGGGACAGTTTAACACAAAAATACATGTTAATCTAAAACCATTATGTCTGGATGTGTAGGGTTGATGCTCTGCTGGGACTTGAACCCTCAACCCAACGCTCAAGTGTCTTTGAAGTTTAACATGTTTCAGGATAGTCCTCTGATTTCCATCTATCTTCACTGTCTCTGCTGAATACAAGCAACGGCATGATGCTGCCACCACCGTATTTCACCATAGTTGGGATGTGTTCCTGGTGATGAGCAGTGCTAGTTGCTTTTGCCAAACGTAGATCAAAAAGTGGAGAAAATCTGTATTCCATCCCTAACTTTTAATAGTGTTAATACAAAAAGATCAACTTACAGCATAGATGTCCTGTGGAGTGGTTGTGTTGGTTCCATTGGACCTGTGGCACTTGAAGGTGAAATTATCTTTGGCTCTAAAGAAGATTAGAAGATACGGTGAAGTTGTTTGTTTTTTGTTTTTTTTACTTTTTTAGGTGTGGAACAGGAAGCTTGTACACGTGTTGTGGGTTTTACTAACGGGTTTGGCGGATTGATGTAATGGATCGCCACTCTGCCCTCAATGCTTCCCAGTGCAAAGCCTGTTGGCTTGTTCTGCTTGTCCTTAAATATGGCAACACAACGGTGCTGAAAAGCAAAAAAACAGACAACACTGAATTTGCATAACAATAAAACACTGCAACATCTTCAAAACCTCAAAGAGTTAAAGAACAGCTCACCTGATGTTTGAGAGGGGAGTCTATTCTGCGAAACTCAGAAGGCTGGTTCTCTAACTGGTACACTATAAGGCCTCTTTCAGCTGTGGCTACCACTGCCATGGGATACACCTACGTCCAACAGGGTGAGTCAGTTCTCTCACCGGGAAGCTTTCAGAAATGACCTCATGCTGTTTATAACGGACTTACAACGTCAGCACAGTAGCATCTCTCGGGCATCTGCAGGGACATCATGGGGTTGGGCGAGCGGGTGTCCCAGAACTTTAAAGAGAAAAACGCCAATGTTTCTAAATGCGACAAAACGTCAGACGGATAGATAGATGTGTCTCAGACTGGAATTACTTTCTCTGTAAATGCAAGAAACGAATGTGTTCAAAGTGCTTAAAGAAGCAGGCTTTCCCACAGAGTTTTATAAGCCTGGCGGGCCACCAGGCTTGACTTGTGCCCCCACCAGGCTAAGAATTGTTTATTTGTTACAGGTTTTTTTTAATACACCAGTTTGTGCAACCACTGCCGATGTTTACTGGTTTACATGCCAATAACTTCAGCAAATAAAGTGACAAGTCACAGATAAAGGATCAACAAATTTTGGACACTTCAATTAGTGTCTGAAACGACCGCTTTTTTGTTTGCCTTTTTAAAGACTTTACAGTTGGTGTTTAGGTATTGCGAATAATATCTTCTAATAACACATAACTACCTAGTCATATTTTCACATTTCCTGTCAACTTTAAAACATTTTTAACTCAAAAACATGGTGGGCCGCAGGATGACCAACACCGGGCTTAACAAGTTTTCTGTGGGAAACCCAGAAGAAGGCTGTCGTACCTTCAGTGTTTTATCCCAGCTGCCAGTCATGACACAGCTGTAGTTTGGGGCTTTTATCCAGTGGATTGATTTGATTGGACCGTCATGCTGGGGAGAGAAAGGAGGAGACGTGTGAGATGAAATCAAGCTGATCGCACGGCAGACCCGGAGGGATCTCGGCCAACCTGTGCAATCTGCATCGCTTGGTTGCTGTTAAGATCCCACATCTTGGCTGTCTTGTCGCATGAAGCGGTGAACACCTTACTGCCGTCCTGCAGAATAAAAAACAAACATGACATCATAAGCTTTATTTGCAATCCAGCAGCAAATATCCAACACATGGATTCAGGGTTCATACACTTTTCCCACATTAAAATTCAAGTACTTTACAAGCATTTTCGAGGAATGTTTTTAAACTTTCCCAGCATAAAACTTTGGGGTTAAAATAAGACACAAGTGAACTAAAAAAAAATAAAATTAAAAAAGTTTCAATTTACTATTACATCATTAATTACTGTTAATGTCTTGTGATGATGAATATTCATCACACTGAAACAATGTGAGGTATGGTAAAATGACATTGCTGATCCAATTAAATATTTAAACAAAATATACATAGAAAGTTATAAACAATCTCTAAAAAAAACTGTCTTGCCAGGTTTTCTGGCATTTAGGAAATAGAGATAATTTTGTTAATTCTAACTGACCCTAAACATGAAGAGTTTAGACTGATTTAATTTCAGACAGTGAGAAAAAGTGTCCGTCTTTTTTATTAGGTGTACTAAAATATCACATTTCAACTATAAATAATGTCAAAGTTTAGGACTTTAAGCGTTAGATTGCATTTTATTACAAACCTCTGCTACTGAAATATCAAACACTTTCAATGGCTTTATACATAAACCAAGCACTTTCCAAATCTTGAAAACACCTAATTGAAATTAAAGCGTTTTCAAGGATTTCAAGCACCCTTATGAACCATGTGGGTTGCTTTAGTTTTGTAAGATGACACCTACGTCGCTCCAGCAGACACCCAGCACCGGACCCGTGTGCATCTGTTGGGCTTTGGGGACGGTCTGTCCGTTGTCCTGCACCTCCCAACATCTCACCTGAAATCACACAGAAATAACAAAATTCGACTGCAAATGTGTGACTTTTGTCCGGTTTGTGGAAACGAAACTGCGTTCTGCTTATAAGGTAACAGGACGGATTTGAGAGAAACACATTCAAGTCCTGAAGCAAAACCTCTAAACCCAGAAACTGTTCGAAAAAATGAAGAAAGTGCTGCAAGTCTGGCTTTACGCAAGATAGTGACCCAAAGCATTCCTCCAGGTTGGTCACAAACATTTTAACTACAACACAAAATGTTTTGTCTAATCAACCTTTATTTAGTCAAACTTGGCACAATTTCATTACTAGCATGTTTAAAAAGGATATTTTCGATCATGCAACAAAACTTTTATTTTTAAATGAGAACATGGAACGCCCTTTCTTCATCTGTTTTAAATGTGACTAATGCTAGAGCTTTTGAACGATATTGAAAATATAAATACTACTTAAATAATTGATCACAAAACAAATACTGCATCCAATGATACTACCATAATAATGAATCTGACAGCTTGTCCCAGTTAAAGTAAGGACCCACATTCTCCACGGAACAAACCTTTAGACCTCTACTATAGTAACATTTTACAGCAGCTGCTCTCTAACAAGCACACTGAGTCACAAATCGCACACAAAAATCCATCCTTGGTTTCTGTCTACATAGATTTCTATTGACTGACTCAACAACTAACTCACATCATTCGCCCAGGATCCAGCAATAAGGAAGTTTCCTGGCATGGTTGGAGGACTGAACGCCAGGCAGCTGATGCTGTCATCCGGAGGCGAGGTCACTTCGACATCCTGTAAGAGAAGATTAGGCGAACAGGTGAGAGAGGGATGCACAGGAGTCACGATTACTGCACCACGGTCAACGGGTTCTTTCAGTTCACCTTCATGGGATTATGGCTGTCAGTTGTCGTGCTTCCAAAAACACCAGTCCCTCCTGTTCCGAAGCTGGACGCCGTTCCGAACAAACTCATAATGCATCAAAGGCGCACCGAATGTACGGCTGCGGGGAAAGGCGCAGAGATGAGCTATTAAAACAACCCATTATTTTCATATCAACTACTTAAAATGATCCATTACAGACAAAAATACATTTGCAAAAGGCGGTGCACAATCATATGTAGCGAATGTTGTCACAGATGAAACTAGAAGGTGATTTTATGACCTAATATTGACCAGCTTTACATCTAAAGTAACGGTCTTGCTAACATGTCAAGCGCCGACTGAATGTGGTTTGCTCTAACACTCTTTTCAACAAATAAAATAATACATTACCAATTATAAATAGCACCTAACAAAGACCTAAAGGTACATGAAACTAGTCTTGGTTTAATAAAGCTGAGAAATAAACGCGAATGAGCAGTTCAGACGCTAATGTTAGCTCCGTCCGTCTTTAGCTGCGGGGCTAAATACATGTTTAACGTCTTCATTCATCATTTTAATATTATCAGCTGTTTCTAGAAACGGTGTCAATACGCAAAGCTTTAATGTGTTAAATTAGATCATTAGCACAAGGGCTAACTATAACAAACATACATTATTACAGAGCAAAGGTGTGGCGCTTACCACTGCAGTGCGTCTGTGTCGCAGTTTGATGACTTCGTTTTATTCAGCGATTCCCTGGATGTTCGAAAACCAGCTTATGGCCTCATTATCGCCACCTGCTGGATTGAAATGTGAACGATGAAAGGAGTTCCTGAAAATATCCGGAAGCTTCTCCTTTAAGAGTTGAATGATTTCCCAACTACAGTGCTGTCTGTGATTGTCCTAATTTCTGTGTGTATAGGTATTCAGGCTCCTTCACTTTTTGAAAAATAATTCGGTGTTCTTCAAACTTTGTGCATGTGCCACTATCGGGACGGTGTGTTCAAGGCCAGGATGAGTGTTAATTTTAGCTGAGAATAAACTACATTTAAGTGACTTGGCTCTGACTTTAATTTTAGGGCACCAGGGATGAGTCACATTGCGTGACCTGCATGTGTCAGTGCATCTTAATACAAATGCATATGATTTTTTTCAGATTTTTATATTAAAATAATAATTTAAAAACACATATAAAATTTTTTCATATTTTATTATATTACATGATATTTTTTAAAATATAATGAATACAAAATATTATTCAATCTGTATTTTCATGAAACTCATGAAACTAACTCCCTAAAGATATCAGCATATGATGGGGAAAAAAGGGAGAGAGAAATGTTGTGTTTATATCACTTAAAACAACAGAAAAGTTTGTCTTACATTGTGTAGCTGTGTCTGATTACATCCAAAGATAATTAAACCAATTTAGAGAAACAAACTGTAGTCTAAATAATTACAGTTGAGGAGATGCTAAGGTTTACCAATGTTCGTGTCCCACTCTGACGACTCGTGAGTTTATTTGAGTTTTCGAGGGATGAGTCACATTACGTGACCTGCATGTGCCGGTGTAAACATCTTCAGCTGCGTAACGTCTGCTGCGACTCAAACTGTGTTTTCTGCTAATTCAGATGCTGCTGCTCATGACATTTTGAAGATAACATAAAATATATATATATTTTATTGGGATTTTATTAGATGAACCAATACAAAGCAGTAGATAAGAAAAGAAAAGAAAAGGATGGCTTTCAACTTTTTTATGAATATAAATATTTCAGTACCAGTTACACTGACGACTTGAATTAAAATCCATTGTTATGTCCTGTTCTTTCTCTAAAGTGTGTTTGTTGTTTTTCATGTGTTCCAGTAATGAATAGTAGGCGAGTATTGGGATCAAAGTTGTGGAAGTCACAGTGTTCTTTCAAGATGACAAAACACTGTCATCTTGGCAGATGATACCACCTCGTTTATTTATTGATTTGCTTTCTTGTATTTAAAGTTCATCTGACTGCTTGAGGGTGGGGGGGGGGAAAGTAAATTCTACAGTAAAAACGGCGTCAGCTGAGATTTTCAGAAATCCACCATAAAATTACCGTAAAATCTTTCATGTTTACATGGCATTGTTTTTGTTGATTTTACGGTTAAAAATGGAGCTGGAATCAATGTTTTACATTAAATGAAAATGTATTAAGTTAAGAAAAATTAAAATTTTCCTAAAACAAATGTACAAATCGCTGCTTTCACCGCAACTTCATATCATATTTATAGTTCTACACTTTTTTTCCCTTTTTTTTATCGTTTACTGATTTTTCCTGTCACAATTTTACTGTTTATTGGTGTGAAATATACGGATGGGTTTTTTTAGGGTGGAGATCTTGAACATTGATCCAGAGCTGCGTTGACGGCTTAGTTCAAAGCATGTGGCCTAGTCAAAGTAGAGACCTAATTCTGATTGAGAAAACTCTCAGTTTGAGAACAGTATGAAAAAAAGAGAGAAAAGAAAAACCTGGTAAAGCTCAAAATACTTGTAGTGAAAGGTGGTAAGTTTTGACTTTAAGAGAAGCAAATACACATGTACATATTATATTTTAGATTCTTACTTGTACAGTGACTTCAGAGTCCATGTCTCCTCCTCAGAGTTATGTGCGTCTTTGTGCTGGTTCACCTCATAAAACCCTCACTAAAACACAACAAAGACAACAGGTGAAATGTGACAAATGTGAAAACCTAAACTGAAGGTGTACAAATAGCAGCGGGGTTCCTCTTATGCTTTACTGTAGCCGCAGTGAAGCTTGGCCTCGCTTCTCACCTGCTCTGTTAAAGCGGAGTTGCAGCGACTCTTTGGAAGCACATTTGCATGTCCCGTCATGCAGCCAGACCACCGCTGATCACTCAGCAATTAGGGCGGGCCTCCCTTTATTGTCTCGGTTCAAAGAATCTCTGCGCCGTAAAGGGGATTATGGGATTTGCCCCTTTTTCAATGCAGATTGTTCACAACAATTCAAACCACTTTATGATAGACAGATAGTGTGTGTGTGTGTGTGTGTGTGTGTGTGTGTGTGTGTGTGTGTGTGTGTGTGTGTGTGTGTGTGTGTGTGTGTGTGTAAGAGCTGGCCACAGAGTCCCGAAATGCGAAAGAAAAGGACTTTAAATCTACTTGATCTCACTTTAAACAACAGCGCCTTAAGCAGTCTCATCCAAACCAGAAGGCGCTCTGAGCCTTCAACGGAGTATCAAAGCTTTCACACCCATTCATTTAAGATAAATGGCACTTTGAGTCTTCCATCCGCTCCTCCGTGCACTATAAAAATAAGTTTTAGAGGGTACTAAATACTGGCTATTAAAATAATTAGGCATTTTAATTTGTGAATGGAATGTTTAACAGTCCAATTGTGTCACAATTAGCTCATTTGTGTTTGCATAATAATAATAATAACAACAACAACAACAACAATAATAATAATAATAATAATAATAATAATAATAATAATAATAATAATAATAATAATAATAATAATAATATTCTTAACACACATTTTTTTGTGTTTGTCGTTTCTGTTTGTAAGTTGGATTTATTTCGGAAATACTACAAGATTTGTCCCTGAATTGTCAGGAAAATGGCCTATATGTCATTTTTTTAAACCTTCTTCTATTTTGGTTTCTTTTAAACAAAGCAGGGAAAAAAATCCAATGAGACAAATATGGTTGAAATTTAACCCATTTATTTTGGTGTCTTTCGTCTGTTAAACGTGTATCTTTTCAGTGGATTAAATTTTTTAGAAAACTTTGTGGAGAGTTTGTTGCTTAAATGTCGCGTGTTGGTCCTTTTCTGAGCCGCTCGCGCCCCTCCTCTGACGCAGCGCCGCGATAAAAATCCTTTCCCCGTGGAGCCGTCAGAGAAGCGCGCGCGGCTGAATCACGGCTGCCGCGAAAAACCTGCAATTATGAATGAATGAACGACACACGGCGTTGATAGTGGGAGGAGCGTTTTTAACTCTCTGCACATGTCCGAGGACCGCCTGAGGAACAGATCGCATCTCCGGCGTCTCCCTTTGGATCAGAACCGTGCGTAAAACTTGGGAGAGTTTCAAAGAGATATAAAATAAAAATGCTGGCGACCGCTCTGCTCCTGCTGCTGTCGTGCTGGGGATCCTGCGCGTCGGCCACGCGAGTCTCCTACTCCAACTTCTCCGTGGACAACGAGGTGCGCTCCAGCTTCATCCACCGGAGACTGCGGAGCCAAGAACGCAGGGAGATCCAGCGGGAGATCCTCTCCATCCTGGGCCTGCCACAGCGCCCGCGGCCGCACGCTCACGCCAAGCACAACGCCGCGCCGACGTTCATGCTGGATCTGTACAACACCGTGTCCACGGAGGCAGAGCCG
The DNA here is from genome assembly GCA_903066825.1 of Alfaro cultratus. Taxonomy (NCBI): domain Eukaryota; kingdom Metazoa; phylum Chordata; class Actinopteri; order Cyprinodontiformes; family Poeciliidae; genus Alfaro; species Alfaro cultratus. The sequence continues at coordinate 13,322 of CAEFZX010015566.1, read as the reverse complement.
CGCGCTTACTCGCGGTACAGGGCGGTTCTGCAGAGTCAGGCGTCGGCGGCGGTGAGCCCGCAGGACAGCCGCTTCCTGGACGACGCGGACACGGTGATGAGCTTCGTCAACCTCGGTGAGCGTCACACTGATTATTATGACTATCGTAACAATTAAGCTGGAAATGTTTAATCTGGAAAACAGATGAAACAGGTGGTATTAATATTTAATAATATTTAATACCACCGCCTTCCTGATGGGTTAAGTAATCACAACCCCCCAGCCGATAAAAAAGTGATTTTGAAAAAACAAAACAAAAAACAAACACATTTTTGCCCAAAATATGATTTAGACAAAAAACAAACAATAAAAAGAAAAATCACTTTATTTTATGATGGTGACGTTATCTAACGTCATCCATGAAGAATAACAAAACGTTTCAGACGCAAAGAAAGAACATCCTCTATCATTTGTCAGTGTTTATTGTGTGAGATCACAATAAAACATAAAAAAAAAGCAGAACAAAATAATCATTTTCAAAAATAAACCTTCAATGAAGCCAAATGAATGTCGGAATGTGTGGGAAAAACAAAGAAAATCCACATTTCAGTAGCTTTTTCTGCCTCCTTTAACATAAATATGCTCACATGGTTTCACTTTCATTCCATCTCTCGCTTTATTAGATGAACTCTTTTTGGATTAAAATTTTTTTTTCAAATTTTGTTGAATTTATGATCAATGGCTTTTTTTTGTACTTTAAAAATTCACTGGTGTACAGATGAGGTCATTTCCCAGTGAGCTCCAGAGCCCAGGTCCAGATCATCAGCTCTCCACCACCGTGCTTGACATTTGTGTTGGTCCTGGTGCAGGCTGTGCTCTGAGCAGCCAGGCTTCTCGTTCTTTGGGGTCTCAGCAGTTCAAAGAACATTGTTCCAGAGGTTTTGTGGCTCATAGCAACGCAGCTGTGCAGGCCCACAATGTTCGGCCCTTAAGTCGTTTTGGAGAGAAAACTCTTTTATTGTGGCATTCCTGCTGAAATAGCCGTTCGTCTTTCATGACTTTCTGTTTTTTTGGAGTTCTTTGTAATTGTGCTGTCATTAAATTAAACTTTGTTTTAACATGCTGAGTGATGTATGAAGAGAGTTGGACATTCTGGCGATGGCCTTGCCTGGGAAGATTGTTTCAAATGTCTTACGCTTGTAAATCATCTTTCTGCGTGAAGAATAATTGTGATCATAAAACTCGTTCCATGTTGAATTTCTCCTCTAAGACTGCTCCCGCTGTTGTCTTTTCTTCTTGGTGTTGTGTTAATTCACGAGATGATCAAAAGGAGAAAATTTGCACTTTTGCTGAGGTGATCACAATTGCTGATTTTCACTTGGCAGCACCTGATTCCCTTGCTCTTAAAGGGGCATCATCATGAATTTTCTAGGCACATAGTGGCATATTATAGCACAATCAAGTAACTACCTTCAGTTGCTTTAGAAATGCCGAAGGTATCAAATATGACTCAAAAGACATCTGAATTTGTGTTTTAGTGCCTTGAACCTGGGCCTCTGTCTCTTTAAAAACTCCTGCTCTTTCTGAAACTCCACCTTCAGGAAGTCAACACAACATGGCTCCTCTATTAACCCTAAACAACGTTTTTACCAACGTTTCACTGAGAAGTAGCTGGATTAAAGTGCTCATCATATGCACAGCTCCTGCTAATTGCTGCTGGCTAGTCTGAAGGAGCTGAGTGGGGGAGATACGAGAGATAGCTGCGCCTCAAATATGTTAAATAAGATAAAACTAACTTAAAAGTAACTTTTCAGCAAGATATAAGAGCTTATGTGTAAGTCAAACAGTAAAATTGCTTACTGAGACCACTGAGTCCATTTTCAAGTAACATAATAATAATAGTGGAATAATAATAATGCAAGTTTGTCCTCATGAGGAGGAGCTTCATCCTCGAAGGCGGTGCTACGTCCACATCTGAATGGTTGCCATGGGAGATTAAAGGATTTCTTAATCATGCATGAAAGAATGAAGGCAACACCGCAGGTGTGATTTTGATAAGGGGATATCATTATAACATGTTGCAAAACTCTAAATAATAAATGTTACTTATTACTGCCCCTTTAAGGGATTATCATATAGTGAGGGTGTGGAGGCTGTCACGCGGTTTTGCATAATTGAGGCTAAATTCAAATGAATTTGGAACATGGTAGAAACCAGTCCTTATTGATTCCTGATACTTTAAACTGTATAATTAAAGGACGGCATACTTCCTTTCAAAACATATACCTGTAAATTGTTAGCAGTGTGTCAGTAGGTACCTGTGGGTCACTTTCGTTGTGTTAAATCGTCGCCACGCTGCACACTTTGTGGCCACATGCATACATCTGATTTCTCTGCTCAACCTTACAACGTAACAGGTAACTGTGAGTTTCTTGCAGTTATCAGAGCCGCCGCTGTGCATTGTGCTCCAGCGGTTTGTGATGGTCGGTGACAGGTGAAAAGTCGGGGAAACAGAAGTGGCATTGAGTTAATAAAGGGAGGAATCCAAGTTGTTTGCCTTGAAGTGTGTGTTTGAAGTGTGTGTTTGCTTGTAATACCTTGTGGGGACCATTTTTCTGACACATACCGCGTTGTGGGGACCCACTGCTTCTTGTGGGGACCGATGCCTGGTCCCCACAAGAAAGGAAATGTTGTTTTGGGGTCAGGGGTCAGATTTAGGACTAAGGTGTGAATTGAGTTTTGGTTAGGGTTAGGGGTAAGGGTAAGGTTTAGGCTGTAGAAATGAATGGAAGTCAATGGAAAATTCCCACAAAGATAGCCACGCAAACGTGTGTGCGTGTGTGTGTGTGTATGGGGGGGGGGGGGTGGAGGAAGCAGCAGGCGGTATGGTGCTTGTGCTTGCTTTGTTACACCAGCAAACCTGCCTCGGGGCGTGGACCGGGTGGAGAGAATGAAACTAGTTTTTGCCACCCCTCATATCAGCAGCGGGATTCAAAATGTACACCCTAATTCGGCGGTAAAACAATCAGACGTCGTGAGAGCGTCCCATTCAACGCAGCTATAACGGTGAACTTTTCACTTCAGTCAAACAAATCACTTCAGCTAACAAGATGTTGTTGTTTGGAAATATGTTTCCAAACACCAAAGGCACATTCATGTGGTTTCACATTTGGAGAGTTCTGAGGCAGGAGAGGGAGGAAAAAGACAAAACACAGACAACTGGTGGGTGGCATTTCTTCTTTTGAGCTCACTTCACCCAGCTGTTTTTCTCCACCGCAGTTGACTGAAGGCATTGTTTCCTGGTGGCTTTGCAATCGTTTCAAGACGTCCTTCCAAACGTGACACGCCGATGCTGCTGATGATTTGAGACGGGACATAAATGGCAAACAGGCTCGCTGTAAATAAACACTTTGGTGCGTGGTCGTTATGCGGTGCCAAAAAAAACAGCAAGTCATGAAAGTCAGCAGGTGGGAGATCTAACAAACCAGAACCCTCCGGCTGGATTTCATAAGCGCTCTGATGATTAACGGCTGGTTGTGACAATTGATTTGATCTACTTTTCTAAAAAAAAAAAAAAAAAAAAAAAAAAATCTCCGTAACATTATTAGGGGACAATTAATCGAATAACCTTTCAGAATCACTCCTTGAAAATCCTAACAATTGAAGGACTGTTTAGTCATTTTAATCTATTATTTTTGATTGAAAACTTCACCCAGTGTTCTCCACATGAACCGTAAGAATTTATGATATCTGGTGATGATGCAGCCGACGAGCTGCAGAAGAATTGAGAAATACTTTTTGAACCAAAGCAGGAAGAAACAAGCTTTGACATAGTAAAATTGGACATTTTAATATTTACTTTAATTGTGCTATAAAACGTCATGCACTTACTTATTTATTACTCAATTTATGTGTGGTTTATTTAATGGTTGTTTGTATGAATATCAACATCATCGTCAAAGTTTCCAGAAGGAGACCGACGCCAATTTCACCGGGATGTTATGAGTTCCACATCGATAAGAAATTTCACAATTCACTTCACTTATCAAATAATAACCTTTCATAACGCGTAATTACGGCCTTCGACTTTGCGACGAAATTGATTTGTAAAAATAAAAAAGCAAAAAAAAAAAAGTCCACATAGGTTCATTATAGCCGTGTTGCTGTGTGGCCCCGGGAGCAATCTGTAGTGTCGAAATGTCTCCCAGAGGGAAGTTTGCATATCTGAGGTCTGATCTGTGCAGCTAATGGGCCCAAACGTAAACACACCAAGTCCTTACAAGCAATTATTGCTTTCATAAAATCACCCCTCGTTCCCCCTGCAGCATTTAATTGCGGTCAAACAAATGACTAGCAGGGTTCAGAATGCGGCACTCTCAGGGCTCCTGGCATGTGTGTGTTTTTATGTTGTTAAGAAGGTTTTTAGAGGACTGTGAGTCATCGTGCCGTAAAAGGAACGTTCCGGATTTTTTCTTTTCTTCTTCTTCTTTTTTAGCGTCAGGGGCCATAAGAAGATGTAAGGATGGTTCCTCTCAGATATCCACAAAGCGTCCAAGGGTTCTCCGGATGATGTCATCGGTATGGATGGATGGTTGGTGCATCAAACTAAAGGAGAGAGAGAGAGAGAGAGAGAGAGAGAGAGAGAGAGAGAGAGAGAGATCTCTACTGTCCCGTCTCCAGGGTACACCTGGTTGCTAAAGAAACATCTCACAGCTTTTTCTGCTTTTTATTTATTTCTTTTTTAACTATTGGGGGGAAAAAACCCTTCAGGATGGGTGGAAACCTTTGCGGTGCCACCGGTTACCGCTGTTCCGCTTTCTTCTCTCCAATCAAAAGGAAATCACTGCCTGGCGACGCGCTGCGAGATGATTACGGAGGTGTGGTGGGAGCCGACCCAGGCGGCGAGGGCGCGCATGAAATTGGCATGTGGCTTTCCGTACTTTTGTGTTGCGCGTTCGAGGAAGTGCACTTGCTGCTGCGGTTTTCCGGGCAGAGCCCGAACCAGGCCTTTTCTTGTGGTCAGCAACATGTGCGCGATTTGAAACGGCGAGCCAAGGCGAGCCACGAATGTGTTTTTATCCTCCTTCCACCCCCCATAGCTGTATTTAAGGGTATGTGTGTGGGGGGGAGTTGAGTTAAATAATGTTTACATTAGTCATTCCACTCATGGAAGTAAGATTGGTTTTTTTTTTTGTTTTTGCGGGAAGCGGAACACCCAGCAGAGGGACGTCTAAATAAACAACAGTTTACCACTGACTGGTTTACCATAATAAACTGCTTTTTATTACGCCTTTTATTGCCATATGCTCCCCCTCAATTGAATGCGTCTCATTTGGGATTTTATGGGGTGGACCTGGGGTCACCACCTCTCACGATCCAAAGCGCTTTATTTGCCTCTCGGTCTGTCTGACGACATACAGTTGGGTCAGAGCTGCAAAAATCTGCAGCTCTTCTAAAAAAGTTAAATTTTTTATTTTTATATTTTTTTAAAGGGTAACACCAACTTTTTTACGTGTGTACTACAGGAAATATGTTTTTATTTTTTAATAATAAAAAAAAATACTATTAAATTTTTGCTTGGATGATTTTAGAATGTAAAAAGAATGTAACTTGCATAAAAAGTTAATAATAATAATAATAATAATAATAATAATAATAATAATATCCTGTGGCGCCTTCAGATTTTGACTCTTTAAATCTAAGTTTTCCATGGACTAATTTATCGATTCATTCGTAGATTAATGTACATGCTTGTATTTGGCTTATTTTTTTATTTAGTTTATATATATATATATATATATATATATATATATATATATATATTTATATATAGAGAGAGAGAGAGAGAGAGAGAGTAATAATAATATTTCANTATATATATATATATATATATATATATATATATATATATATATATATATATAGAGAGAGAGAGAGAGAGAGAGAGAGTCATATTTAAATTGCTCACAATATTTTTTATATATTTTTTTGTCACTTGTATATGTCAAGTACTACTGTATTTATTTACAGTATATACAACACATTGGAGCTTGTCAATGAATAAGCAATTTCCCCTTGGGAAACAATATATTCTATTCTATTTCTATTCATTTTTTAAACACATTTTTCCCATTAAAAAGTCAATATTTGCGAACAAAATTGCAAAAAAAAAAAAAAGTACAAAGTTTGTAATCTAATGGAATTTTTTTTAAAATTAATTAATTAATTTTATTATTATTAATACTATTTATTTATTTTTACAAACATTCATGTAATTTAAACATCTTATCAGCAGATCTAAGCAGATCTGAAAAGGCTGGGAGGCTTTATTAGAGAAGCTTGATGAAACAGCATCATGCAGAGCGAGCAACACAAACAGGTAAGAGTCAAAGTCGTGGAGATTATTTGTGCAGAACCAAATCTTGCCTTAAAGGGGAAAAATGGGAGGAAGTAGCTTGAGTTGCAAAAAAACATAAAAAAAAACCCCAATAACAAAACAGTAAAAAAACCATAAGAAATTTCAGTGGCAGTTTGCAGAGAAACAGAAAATGTGGAGAGCAAGGCTCTCTGAACAGACGAGGCTCGGTGGTGGATCATCCTGAACACACCATTTAGAAGGTAAAGCATGGTGGTGGTACCATCATGCTGTGGGGAAGGTTCTGTTTGACAGGGAATCAGGTCAAAGTTGATGGGAAGGCAGATGAATTTTAGGCTAATTCTTTGAAGAGAACCTGCATGTGTGAGTCTCTCTCTCTCCCTTTCTCCATCTGCCAGTTGACGGGGATCGTGACCTCCTGGTCCGGCCGCACACGCAGGCGTTTCGGTTCGACGTTTCCCGTATTCCAGAGGGCGAGGCCATCACTGCCGCAGAGTTCAGGATCTACAAGGACTTCATCCGGGAGCATGACGGGAACGAAACCTTCCGAGTCAGTGTCTACCAAGTTCTTCAGGAGCCTCCAGACAGGTGAACACGTCCTGGTGTCACACTCTTCGTTCCTGCTCAGCACATTTCATAGACGCCCCAACAGTACTAACCAGAGAGTTAAGCATCTTGTTTTCCATCACTCTTTCATTAATTATTGTGTCAAAACTTTCTGCAGTTTTGGAGTCGGAACAGACTGGATTTTAATTGGTCGGGTCTGACTTAAACGAGCTCCAGACTTGTTTATTGCAATTTAAAAAAAGGATGCTAACACGAGGATATGTTTAATTTCTCCCAGACCGGATGGACTCCAGCATTGTGCAGGGTGGAACATTAAGGGGATTTTTTCCCCCCCGGTGTTTTCGTCGTGACGAGGTAGAAGTCCCTTAACTTGCTCACGCTTAGCAAAACGATTGGAAAACATCTTCCAGGCGACCTTTAAAGTGCTGTAAACGTCGGATCGGTTTGTCCGATTATCCTCATATGGTCTCGATAAGCGCCCGGGCCCCACACACGCCGCTTCAGCTCGCGTGAATGTCAGAGCCCAAATGTTTCTGCAGACAGACGTTAGTGTTAATTGCAGAAAACACAGAGACTTTCTCCGCGGCAATTTTTGGCCCCACGGTATCCAAACAGGACTGTTCTCAGGAGACCTGCCATTTCGCCGCACTCCTCGCACCACAAGTGATACCAAATATCCCTTGGACGTCACATGTAGTTACTCCTTCGTTTTGCCCGTCTCGCTTGCCGTGTTTGGTTTGCCAGCTTCTGTTTTGCTTCTTCTTCGCCACTTTCGGTATTCAAAATACCGTCTTTAATTACAGCTCGACGAGAAACTCCTAAAATTGCACCTTTTCGGACTAATCAAAACCTCAGGCACTTGGAAACCGCCGTTGCTGTAACGTTTGGATGAAAGACGTCTTGAGCTTTTGCTTTGCTCCCCCGCCTCCCAAATCCCAGTAAATCTGCTGTTCTGTGGAACAAAGTCTTGTTAAAAGTTGCAATTTGAGCGATCATTTCTTTCATGCTGAAACAAAACAATCAACAATTTTCTTGTGGAATTCTTCTCCGATGGAATAAACAACATATTTTTATCCGTTTTGGTTCTTTTGCGTTGGCTACGGTTTTTGTTTTTCAAAAGGGGTGATTCAGTAATGACCTTATCGTTTTTTAAATCTATATTTTCTTTTGGTCTTTAAACAAAAACACACACAAAAGGCTAGCTAGACAATAGAAAGACTGAAACTTTATTCTCACAGGCAAAAGGTAAAAAATGATTGAAGAAAATGTTCAAATATGTAACTAATTCTATATAAAATGTCTCTAAAGCCGTTCTCACACTATATTGATCTATGCCAGTGTATCAACACAAAGTAATGCCTAATTATTAATCGTAAGACTAATTATACCTGATTTTCACTTGTAAACACCTTAAAAGAAGGATTATTTTCCCCGAACTTCTTTAAAAAACATCCAATGCAACCAACTGGAAGCAGAATCCACAAATCCAGCTGTTCTGCGAAGGCCTCAGAGGTTAATTAGAGAACAATAATGACCAACGTCCAGATTAAGGAACACAGCAGACAAGTCAGGGATTAAGTTGTGGGCTAGTTTAAGTCAGGGTCGGGTTGTAAAGTGGAATCCCAAACTCTGAACATTTAACGTAGCACTGTTTTGACGACTCATCTGAAAATGGAAAGACTTTGGCACAACCACAAACAAACCCTTTACCTAAACTGACAGGTGGACCAATGGGAGCATTAATCATAGCCAAGAGGTCCATGGTAACGGTGGGGGAGCTGCAGAGATCTGAGAATGGATTAACCTGACACTTCTTGTGCTTAAGAAAACCGACTTTTACGGAAGAGTGGGGAAAAGTTGACATTTGTACAACAACAACGGGAGTCACATGGGTAGATTTACATTGACTGAGACCGAAGTCCAATTTAGCATTTCCGTTGTAACGTAAAGATTAATTCTCGTAGATACTTTATTTAGCCTTTAGCTTTGGCTTAGACCTTTAGCTGCTCTGCAACAAGGAATGGACAACAGTTCGATGTTCGATAGGCAAAGTTTGTGGAGACATAGATCCAGAGCTGCAATTGTTGCAAAATGTTTTATAGTTGATGCGACTACGGTATCAACGTTAAAGAAAAACATTATCTGTGTACAACATGCACATTTTGAACTAATTCTAAATTGTTTTAAAGTGACATTCAGCCTTTCTGTCTAGACCGAACCAACAGCATGAATAAGAGTAAAAACCTTCATTTCCATAAAAAAGGGTGATCATTGTGGTGCCAGAAGCTCAGTACTCAGGTATTTGATTTGGGTCAGTAAGTCTGACGATGGTGGTAAAATAGCACCATTGTCATTCACAGACAACCCCAAACAGACCCGAAGGCAGCAGGACAAGTCACCTTGACGCCTGCAAGCAGCTCAATTGTCTTTGAAAGTCATTACAAAGACGAGAGGTCTGAGAGCTGAAACCCTGTTTATGCGAAAACTGGTTTTGGAGAGTGATCTGTTTTTTTTTTTTTATCATATATACAACTCTTTGTAGGTTTATGTTTGAATAAAATCAACATTGTTCTTTTATTCTATGAACTACTGACAACATGTCTCTGAAATTCCAACCAAAAATTAAGTATTTATTTGAAGAAAATGAGAAATGGTCAGAAAAATAAAAAAAGATGCAGCACTTTCGGATCTCAAATATGCAAAGAAAACAAGTTCATTTAGAAACAACAACACTAATGTTTTAACTCAGGATGAGTTCAGAAATCAATATTTGGTGGAATAACCAGGAGGTTTTCAATGGGGTTCAGTGGGCAATTAATTTTTTCCAGAGCTGTATATTATAATCTAAACACCAAGTATTTTATTTATACATTTTAAAGGACGAGCTTCCTTTTGTTAAATAAAGGAGGTACCTAAAAATCACTGTCTTGCATATTTCCTCAACCCAAGAAAGATTTAAATCTCCAATTATCTTGGTGTATAAAATAAAATCATTTTCTCTATTCTCAGCAATAAAAACTGGATGTGTCATCTTTTACTTGAAAATGTTTGTTGTATTTCGCCAAGTTTAAAGACCAAGTGAGACTGAGTTTATTTTAGAGTAAAAGTCTCTGGGTTTCTAACGTGAGATTATATTTAGATTATTCATCTGTAACCTCTTTTCTCCCTTTTTGTTGAGTGGAGTCGACCAGCTTTAAAACAAGAACGCTGTTGACGTTCTTGTTGACGTTTTCCCCCAAATGCTTTCAATAGATGGAAACGCTTCAGCGCGCAGAAACATTAATGTTATTGATTGAATATCACATCACATTTTTGCTCTTCCAGCGAAGTGGCACTGCTGCTGCTGGACCAGCGAGACGTTTGGGCTTCAGATGACGGGTGGCTTGTGTTTGATCTGACCGCTACCAGCACCATGTGGCAGCTCAGCCCTGAGCAGAACCTGGGACTGCGCCTGGTTCTCGAGGACAACAACGGTCAGTACCAACTGCTATCCTGCACTGGCATCGCCAAGTTTGTATTTACAGAAGACACATGGGACCAGAACTAAACATTTAAAAGGAATCTGGATAAAAGCTACTTTGTTCATTTTTACACTTTTTCTTGCTTTGGTAGCTACAAGAACTGGAACATTAATAATAACAGAACCATAACTGCCCATAAACTTTGGTCAATATCACCATTAAAGCCAGTTATTTAAGTTAATGAGTTTATAAAATAGTGTTCATATGATCTGAGATGATCTGTGCATTTTTCACATTTACTGTAGAAGAATAATTCCCAGTTTTATTGGAACTTAGATAGGTATTTTTGCCACATTTAGCCAGCTCTTTATACTTTAAAACAAGTTTAGGTACCGTTGCTATGAAGATGATACACAGCTCTACATTACAACGTCCTCAGGTGACTTTGAACCCATCATGCACTGAAGAGACGCTTACAACAAGTCAGTGTGTGGATGTGCCGTACCTTTCTGATGCGGAACAGAAACAAAACTGGACGTATCATCTTTGAAGCTAAAGAGGAAAGATCAAGAGTCAGCATGCAGCTTCTGTTATTACAGCTGGAAACTAACGATCAACCCTGAAATCTGGGTGTGGTGATGAACTCTGACCTGAACATTCATCGACACATAAAGACATCTACAAAGTCAGCCTTCTATCATCTGAAGAACATTTATAGAATCAAATGTCTAATATCCTGTTTAGTGGCACTGATTACTGTAACCACACTGCCTAAAAAAAAAGTCAGACAGCTGTTGCTGATCAACATATTTGGTGCGTATTTGCTTGATGATTTTGATGATGGCTTTTGACTAATTGGCTGCAATGTTTTTATGATGTAACAAGGCACTTTGAACTGCCTTGTTGCTGACATGTGCTGTACAAATAAACTGGACTTGACTTAAATTTTCCCTGCGAAGGCCAGAAGAGGAATCCCCGAAGAGCTGGGCTGCTGACTGGGAGTGGGCCTAAAGACAGGCAGCCTTTTCTCGTTGTCTTTTTTAAAGTCAACGAGGTGCGGTTCCGCGGCGCTCGCTCGGCCCCCGGCCAAAAAGGACGGCAGTCAAACCGCTCCAAACAACAGAAGGCGGTCCAAGAAGCTCTGAAGGCAGCAGAGGCCGGATCTGGTACTTAAGACGTTAAATATTGCCTGCATGGAGCGAAGGTCTCCCTGATGTTTTGTGCTAAAACTTTGGTTTTGCATGTTTCAGATACCCTCGGATTATCAAAAGAGGGCTGTAAGAAACACGAGCTCTATGTCAGTTTCAGAGATTTAGGATGGCAGGTACAAAGCAAAGGATATCATTGTACATGCAGTTTTATTGTAGGCAGCTTCAGTTACTGTGGTTGTGGTTTTCCTCTGATCAGGACTGGATAATAGCGCCGGAGGGCTACGCTGCGTATTACTGTGAGGGCGAGTGTGCTTTCCCTCTCAACTCCGACATGAATGCCACCAATCACGCCATCGTGCAAACTCTGGTAAGTCCCAAACAGTCCCTGATCGCTGGCACTTTCACAACAGCCTCCAGGTGCTCTGCAGATTAACTCGTACTTCCTCTAACCGCAGGTGCACTTCATCAACCCGGAGACAGTCCCCCAGCCCTGCTGCGCCCCAACGCAGCTCAATGGGATCTCGGTGCTGTACTTTGACGACAGCTCCAACGTCATCCTCAAGAAGTACCGCAACATGGTGGTCAGAGCCTGCGGCTGTCATTAACGGTTTTTAAAATGCCTTTTGCCTGACTTCTGCAAGTGTAAAAGGATGTCATGAGGCAGAAAGAGGAGTGGCTGGACACAAGAGAAGATGGACTCTCTGGTCTGCAAAGTGGTGAATCGCTATGACAAGGAGCCGCTACAGCACACTATGTCAAAAAGGAGAAAATTTCTGACTTTTGAAGACTTTTCAAGCACAAACCAAGCTTAGAGGACGTTACCAGTTTACAGAGATTGGATCTGAAGCATCACTTACTGGATTTTTGCAGTGGAGGGTCCAGTCTTCTGAATAAATCTGGGTTTCCTGGGTCGGGTGTGTGATGTTTGACAGTTGCCCACAATGCCCAGCCAAAAAATTTGTCACCCCGGATCGCCTTTAGCTTTACGGCACTCATTGTCTGAAAGCTTCCGCAGGTTTGCCTAAATTTTTCACCTCCATCTTTTAGAGATGATGGGAGAGTCACACTAATCTGCACATCCCAAAGATTCTCTGTTGAGTTAAGGTTTGACCGCATGCAACTACTCTTGCACAATTTGAACCCAATGAATCCTTGGATGATTGTTGTTTCTTTTTTAAGGGGACACGGCTGTTTAATTCTGATCCCTTGATTTTCTTTCGCGTTGTGCATGTGACAATGTTTTTACTTTTACAACTGAACATAGCCTTGAGTTGATTTATTTTTTAACAATTTAATTTTACGAAAAGCTTAAAGCCACAGGATGTAACTTTTACAAAAATAATTTTTTTCTATATTTGTTATGAAACGATCAAACTCCTCCCAGTGCCGCCGTTGCTAAGGAGGGTCTTAGCGCTGTCTATCATCCTCGTCTACGTGCTGCTAAATGTGTTAATGGCGGAGAAACAATTTACCGTCCCAGGAAAACCATTTATCCACCATCATCGATGCCCATGTTAGCTAGCCTCAGCATTCATGGCAGGCTATGTGGTCAACTAGTCTAGAGAGAAAGGGGAAAGGTGTGAGTGGCATTCGTACATGAGTGATTGACAGCGCTAAGACTCTCCTTCTGGCTCTGATTGGTTGTTTCTAACTGAGTGGTGTATTTTTGCAGTTAGTACTGGGAACACTGGGAGAAGTCAGAGGAGCCAGTTTATCACAGATTATCTGTCACAATGTGATAATTTAAACAAATATGTAAAAACATCTTATAGACATTTAGACATATAT
>CAEFZX010015564.1:0-41239 GCA_903066825.1 Alfaro cultratus | reverse complement strand
AGATAGATAGATAGATAGATAGATAGATAGATAGATAGATAGATAGATAGATAGATAGATAGATAGATAGATATCCAAAGCGAAGTAATTTGGCGTTCTATAGACCTCATAATTAAAGACTATGGAAGAGGATTAGGGCCACAGAAAAAAAAAAAAAAAAATACAAATTCTTTTTTTTCCCCCCGGTGGCCCTAATCCTCTTCCGTAAAAGACCCATCAGATAAAAACAAAGTATAAAAAATAAGTATATGAGACAAAACTAAAAGAGGTAAAATCAACAACAACTATATTAGAGGACATAATCATATCCCATCTCCGTATTAACCTCTGTTTCCTTTCTTACTGAGTTACAAAAATAATTTGAATACTTTTTCCAACACTGGTCTGTATCTGAAAACAGTGTGGATGTTATGTTTAAACGGCCTGCCATACAGGATTGTCGCAATTTGTTGACATATCTGTTACGTCAGCATAGGCGCCACATGTTGTCTTCCTAAAGGAAACTGTGAGGCACAGGACATTAACTCAGTAGTTAATTCTCGAGTGACAACTGAATTTCCGCACTAAGAATCAGTTCTTACGAGAAAAACATGTAGCCTCTGTTGATTAATGTGACAGTGCCGCAGTAGTTCTCGTGAATGAGGCCGATTGAGAGTTATTTCTTTTTAGCCTAGCCTAGCTTAGCCTAGCCTTGATGCATCAGTGTTAAAGGGATGTTCACAACCCGGAAGCTGTCTAGAGTTGTTACAGAATGCTGCGTATGTGACCACATATCGTCTCCTCCTCCTTTGTGTTTGTGCTAAACTGCAGCTGTTTGAATAGGTTTTATACAAAACTGGAGCAGCGTTCATAACATGTTGAACATCCCGAGCCAGTCGTTCCCTGCGCCCAGCTCCCAACAGAGGGTCTCCCCGTCCGCACAGTCCGGGAGGAACAAGGTAACACTGGAACCATATGTCAAGCAGAGCTGAGAAAGCTATGTAACCAACATTAATGTCACTTTCGCGATCTACGTATTTCCTTTGTCTTTTTTCTAACACTAACTGGCACATTAGCGACCAGTCATTAAATATTTCATTTCTTTGCAAGCAGCAGCTTCACGCCCTCTTGTTTACCTCTGTGTGATAGGTGTCCCTGAAGCCGGGCCACAGTCTGATGGACTGGATCCGGTTTGCCAAAAGTGGGAAAGACTTGACAGGGCTGAGAGGGCGCCTTATTGAAGTGACCCAGGATGAGCTGCAGAAGCATAACAAAAGGGAGGACTGCTGGACCTGCATCCGAGGTGAATCAAAAAGACCAAGGAGTCATTATTTATTTTCTCAGTGCCATTTATAGTAATTGTTACTTTAAGTAACATTATATAGTATTTTACAGAAATGCTGTATCTACAAAAGCAACCTAAGAGAAATTTGACTTTGCATCATAGTCATATCTGAATCCTTGAAATCAGCCTGTGTGTTTAAAAATCTCCTGCCTTTTCTGGCTGTTGGTTATCAGCCATTGGAATGGTGGGGAGATAGATTTTTTTTTCACATAATATAAAATAGTGTCATGATATGGGGACAGATTTAACTTTCTAAATAGTTATGCTAGATTCCTATTTGTTACCTAAAAACAATTTCTAAAAACAGGTTCTTTGGTACCCAATACTTGTAGAAGGCATTACAACATAATACAGATTAAGCTGATTTTCTCTATGTATGTCCAGGCATGGTTTACAATGTGACGCCTTACATGGACTACCATCCTGGTGGAGAAGAGGAGCTGATGAAGGCAGCAGGAATAGACGGGACTGAGCTTTTTGACCAGGTAGCTGTGCTTAAAAAGAAAGTAAAGGTCAGATGGTCTCTGTTTTCCAACATTGTTAAAACCGTTTCATATTCCATTTATCTGTTAAGATTAAGTTCATTATATTTAAGATCTATGTCAGGAATGACCCTGATGAAGGCCACAACCTGGTTTTTAGTACTTCATGTGCTGCTGGAGGGTTTTACCTCACCATATCTGTTCTCTTTCCATGCTCATTGGAAGAGGGTGAAGTTGTGCCAGAGACCTTTGGATAGCTATGGAACTACATCTTTATCCCTTTCTGGATCAAGACATGTACTTTGTAACACATGAATTAAGAGGCCTCTCCGCTTATTAAGCCATAATTGAAATATCAAGCACTGGATTCAAATAGTTCAAATACGAGAAATACCAGAACTGGCTTCCACTTCAGGTAAAGACTTCTACCCTGGTCCTTAGTATAACCCAGTGTTAAAAACACAAGTAAAAAGTGAATAGATATTGATTTAATATCTTCCTCTACAACGACATTAAAAAGTATAAATAATTAGATTTCATGTCTTATTCTACAATAAGAGTTAAAACGTAATACAGTTAAAAATAAGTTAATAAATATGTTCATAAATATACATAAAAAGTGCTAAAAATCTTTAAAAATTGTGAAATATGCCTTTAGTGATTGCTTTTAGTGACGGATTAAGCAACCAATGGGCTCTTTGCACCTGCAGCGCTGACATCACAACCGCATGCGCAAATGCGGCTCTCTTTTTCCCACTTTGAGTTACCGTGATATCTAGAAAAGACAAAGTCGTATTTCAGACGCAAATAAAACAATACTATGCACTTTATTGTCTTCCTAATATAATGGGCTTTCAAGTTTTCATGGATTTCCAAGCGGTCCTGAATTAAGAAGACAGTGGCTTGTAAATATTCGTCGCTACCAGTTAAAGCTAACACCACACAGCAAAGTTTGCAGCCTTCACTTCACTCCGGAACAGCTTCTTCAGCCTAAAGAAGAAGGTAAAGGACACACAGAATATGACAAAAACACATAACATGTGAAACAACATCACAAGTACATAAAAGAAAACACACAAAGGAAAAACAGCAGCAACAAACAAAACAATTGAAATACCTAACGGTAACGACTAGGGAGTTTAATAAGTCGGCCACTATGGCTTCTTTTCAGAGGAACAGGGGTTGAAATTGAAAGAGACTCTCCAGATTGACTGCTACCAAACTGTCCACCTGAGGGGTGGCAGTTTGGACCCAGAAGAGTGGATAAAAAAACTGGGGGACGACCATGACGAGGTGGCTGTGCCAACTCAACTGGGTCCCCTGGTAACATGAGCTGGCTTCAAACGGTCCACCGAAATACTCTCCCAATTATCCCCCAACTCCACCAAAAAATCCTTAGGTCCCCTCTCCAAAACACGAATGGACCATCGTAAGGAGGCTGAAGTGGGGAGCGTTGTGAGTCAGGGCGGATAAATACGTAATCGGCAGACATTAGGTCCTTTGGCACAAACACCTGTGGAAGGCAGTGATGTTCTGCCAATGGGGCAAAAGGGCCAGATTCCCCATTTAGAACTGTTCTACTCCCCTGGGAATCAACCACCAGGAAACCCCATCCAGAGACCTCATCCAGGATGAAAAGCAGCTTGTCCGAGCTGCCGGCACACACAGCTGCTAGCAAGCGCTGTGTGTTTCTTTGCACAAAATTAGATGTACGTGTCTATTGAATAATTTGTGCTAGTTTTATGTATTTATTGTTATTGACTTTGTTTGAAGTACTGCTTTATCCTTGTTGTATTGTAGCATTGTCCCATCGTCTGATGGACAAAATTCTCCCATGGAAGACTGTGGTGTTATTCTTTAAGCACACTAATGTGTTGACCTTGACCTTATGAACTTTCTCACCTGGGTGTTGTTGCTGTGTCTTGCAGGTCCATCGATGGGTCAATTATGAGTCCATGTTAAAAGAGTGCCTGGTTGGACGAATGACTACTAAGGCCACAACAGCTAGTAAAGGTGAAACCTGATTTGTGCTCCCTGTTTTTGATATGGTTCTTCAGCCCTTAACTAAAATGGAATTTAGTCTTGTAATCTCATAGAAAATGTCACAGGAAACTGATTCTACTATGACATTAGTTCTTTTAAATCCTCCCTGCAAACATATTCATAGCTCATGTTTGCCAAGTGTTTCTGAATATCTCTAATGAGTCATTTTTTTGTTTTTAAAATAGTGAGAAAAATGTTGTGTTAGAAAATTCAAGACAGTTCAAGTCCTGACCAATGCATCAGAGTTTGTGTTTGTAAGTATAGGACTGAGATAAAAACTAAGCCTTCTACTAATGATGTTTTAGTAATTATAACAATAATGCATTTACATGTTACATCTTTTCAAGACACCCAAGGACACTTAACAAGAAAACAAAACAAGAATACACTAAAAATGAAAACAGATGTAGAGGAAAAAAATTACAAACAAGAAATTACAAAAAAGGCCAACTTGAACACATCCATTTTGAGTTGTTATGTTAAAGTAGGAAGAACATCAATATTGTGAATATGTGAAGGCAGAGAGTTCCAGAGTTGGGGAGCAGTTTGAGAAAATTTTGATCCCCAAGCTGCTGAGTTGTTTTAATCTAAATGTGACTTTACATTAGTTTCAGATACAAGTTCATTCTATTTAATGTGATCTGATGAAATATTCCTGCCCTTTTTACCACCATGTATGTCACTGTGGCATTTGCTCAATATCCTCAAAAAACTAAGCAGTAATCACATTCTGCCCTCATCATAAAATAACTTGTTACTATTTCTGATTATGGATTTTTAAGGTAAAATAACCAAAATGTGGTGTTTCATGAAATGTGTTCTTCATAATAACTTGTAATCAGATCCATATCTGAATATTGCATAAAATTATATCTGTTGTAGAAGTTTTTATACTTTGATGTTTGTTGAACCCAACAAAAGCTGCACATAATAATAATAATAATAATAATAATAATAATAATAATAATAATAATTAATAAAATATTTTATTCAATGTGTCACTGATGTGTCATTGACTTAAAAAGTACTGATTTTATTGACATCTCTTCCTCAGCCATCATCCTGCCTTCATCACCAGCAGGTCTTTCTCCACCTGCTGCAGGGCCTCCAAACAAAGACTTTCAGCCTCGGTATGAAACAGAGTATATTTGCAAAGAGATGCAGTTAAAGACTGATGACTTTAACTGCATGTGCTGTTTGCTGTTAAAGGTACGACTGGTTTCAAACTGATGCAACTGTTCATCTGGCTGTTTATGCCAAAAGAAAGGTAACAAAGGTTTAACTAAAATTAATCATTTGCTTAAAAGATGCAGAGAAATTCCAAACATTACCTGAAGTTTTATGTTTCTATAGTGAAGCTGTTGAAACCTTGTTGGGTATTAAAAGCCAGCTGCCAGACTAATGGTGCGTTCACACTGCAGCCTGAAGTGACCCGATTCCGATTTTTTTGATGTAATGCCACCTACATGTGATCTTTTCATGACAGCCTGAACAACACAGGTCAGATTCTTTTCAAATGTGACCCAGGCCACTTGGGTATCCAATACGTATCCGATTAAAATGTAACCTAACGCCTAGGTCGCATTCATCCGACCTGAACATCACTGATACGTGACAAATGTTACTATTCTGCGTTCTGATATGCGCAAACGAGAAGAAAAACAACTATGGGGGACTAAATGAGGATTAAGTTGTTAATATTCTGACAACTTCAAATGTATAAGCTATGCTCCACCATTAGCATCCATGTTTACTTCCGCTAATACTGAGCACTTATTCGTTTTATGGCAGTTGGCAGAACATAAAGAACGCTGACGTTATTGCGCCCTCTGCTGCGCATGCGGGACACTTTCTGGCTGTTTGTCCGTTTAAACTGCAGAACACATACAGGTCGCATATATTTGGAAGTATGAACAGCCATGGCAAAAAAAACGATTTGACAAAACATTGGAATTGGGTCACTTCATACTGCAGTGTGAATGCTGCCTAATATGCTGTGCATGTCATGTTGTTTCTCTCAGATCCCCAGCTCAGGATGTGTGACCGTTGACCTCAAAGAGGGAATTCTTCGGTTGGAAGTTCTCCTTGGGAAACTGTCCTACATGATACACTTAGGTGAGCAGATTCAATGTTACTTCTTATTTTCTCTTTTCCCCTTACAGAATTAAAATACATTTACTTCCAATTGCATTAACATAATTTAGTGTAGCTTTAGATATATTCTAGGAGCTTGTCATTGATGTGCAATTGAACTGATACTGCAAACTAAATGAATTGAATCAGTTTTCTTCTTTGCTAGTTTCCACTTTTTAGATTTCAGTTAGAAGATCCAGACAAAAAAAAAAACTTAATTCAAGCAATATATATTCCAGAAATACTTAAGGGAAATGGCAAACTTGCAAAACAAAATACTTAGTCATGTGCTGCCGATACTTTTGAGCTGATTCTAAAAACTGATTTTTTTTGTTCTTTCATTCACATAATAAAAAATTACATTATACAACAAATTTTAAAAAAGGAACACTTATTACCTCCTACAAAGAGTCAGACAGGAATAATAAGATCTGAGAAAAAAATAAGAAATCTGTGAATAGACAAAATATAAGACTGGAGGTGAGAAAAAGAAAAGTACTAGAGAAAATAAATCCATGTATGGTTTAAAAAAATACAGAATATGAAAAAAAATGAAATGTCATAATAAATAAAAATATTGCCTTAAATAAATCAGGAATATTAAAAAAAGAAAAACATAATTCAAAAAGAAAACTAATAAAGCTTTAAAATTGGTGGAAACAAAGGAAAATAAAAGAATAGTCATAATATTACATTAATAATGTTGTTAGTTATAAAAAAGTTACTTTATCATATTGTATGTTTCCAAATGAGCATTTTTAGAAAAGAACTCAAACCATCCGGCTGATTAAGCTACACAATCACCAGCAGCCTCAGCTCTAATCGACAAGCTTTGAAAAAGTAGAAATACAAAACATGTTTAAATACGAACATACATTGCACCTTGGATGTAAATATCTCTCTGAAAGGAAAAGGCATGAATAACGTTTCCCATGATGTAACAAACATATACATTGTGATCTGCACAAATAAAATCTTCCAGAGGACCTAAGGTCCGCATATTTCCAAGTGTCGGCTCACTTAAGTGCAATGTCATACTGAACTCGTCTTTATCACCACTGGTAAAATTCTTAACCAGCTGCGCATATTGCTAAATCCAAAGGACAAAAACATTCAGAATAGAAACCATTTGTAATGGAAACACAGCTTGTCTGTCTGTCTGGAACAGGGGTGCTCAAGTCCAGTCCTCCAGAGCTACCATCCTGCAACATCCTTACTCCAACAGATTGGGATCAGCTCTGAACAGACCTGGTAACGAGCCATTCATTTGATTCAGGTGTGTTGGAGCAGGGATTCATATGAAAGTTGCAGGATGGTAGCTCTCGAGGACTGGACTTGAGCACCCCTGGTCTAGAAGGTTGTGAGGGATGGATGGCTATAGATCAGGGGTGGGCAATCCTGGTCCTCGAGGGTCGTGTCCTGCAACTCTAAGATGTCTTCCTGGTCCAACACACTTGAATCCAATAGCTGAATCACCTCCTAAGTGCAGTCAGATTCTCCAGAATCCTGCTAATGACCTCATTATTTGACTCAGGTGTGCTGAAGTAGAGATACATCTAAAAGTTGCAGGAGACCGGCCCTCGAGGCCTGGAGTTGCCCACCCCTGCTATAGATCCATTCGTCCATCCATCCATCCATCCATCCATCACAGCCTTTTAACCAGGTTGTGTGGGGGCCAAGAATTCTGCTGATATTTTACATGTGAAATAAAAAAGGTAATTTCTTATATGTATTAGTGAAGGGTTTTATTTGTCAAATGAGTTTAGCCTCTGTTAGACTACCCCCAGGCAGATGTGGCCACCCACATCTTCCCATCATCGGTGTGTGAATGACTGGATGTAGTGTACAGTGTTTGGGGGTCTAGACCAGATAAAGGACTGTACAAGTAAAGGCCATTTACCTTTTATTTCCTTTCAGATCTTGCTCATGAAGTTGAGGAAAAAGTTTCTGGTAAGAAAACAGAATTTCAATACACGATGCTGCTAATTTTCCAAATCAGTTGGGCTTTTATTTTTTACACTTTTGGTTGAGGACAAAAATCAAATATTTGAATTATTCATCAGTTCCAGGTAATATGTTTTTAGTTTCAAAACTGATCTTTTAACCATGTTGCTTTGGATTATTCTTCCAAGTTAAGTCAGAGTTAGCTGAGCTTTATGAAACAGGAAGTGAATAGCTTGTTTTCTGTGTGTTTTCCATCTGTCTGAATGGCATGTTCCTGATTGTAAACTTTGGTTATCACCAACAGTTCATACTGCTTCCTCTGTGGGAAAGATCCAGGTCACCATAAACAAACAAACTAGAGGAAAATGGACAAGTCTTGGTCAACTTCTGGAATTTCATAACACATTTCTATTAAAAAAAAATAGAGGTGAGAATCTTAATGAACTATGTGACATGCCACTTTTACGGCCCAATGAACAATGAATCCAGGGACGATCCTGATGATATTTGCCTTTCATTACACTGTTGTTACACACTGTTGTATTTATAGTCAAAATTTAGTCAGCTGACAATCATAAGATGATTTTTGTAGTCACAACCAGGATTTCAACTTACAGCATAACTGGTCCCCTAATAAAACATTATTGATTTCTTTTTTACTCTCTTTTCTCTTCCTCTGTGTTCCAACTATTCCCTCAAGGGCCCTTCTATCGGGACTGTAGACTGGTGTCTAAAGTGGAGGTGACTCATAATACACATGTTTTCAGACTGCAGCTTCCTGGAGGGACAGTCATGCATGTGGCTGTTGGAAAACATGTTTACCTCAAAGCTATCATTGAAGGTGGCTAACAACAAACCTGAGTGTTGTTTATGTTCACAGATGAAGATGATCTGCTTAGAGAAATCTCCATTGGTGCATAAATGTCACTAAATATAAAATGTTCTGTTGTAAATGATTTTTTGTTTTGAGTGAACTAATAATACATTATTATTTATATAATAAAAAGAACTAAGTCAAAGGTCAGTTCATGGCTTTGGCAAATGTGTTGATTAATATAGAAATTATAAGAATGCTTGACGACATGTACTTATATTTCCAGGTACTGAGATAGTGAGGCCATACACTCCAGTGGATCAGAATCTGGTTCCAGCTTCCTCACTTTCCTCACATGAGTCAGACCTTTACCTCATGATTAAAGTCTATCCTGATGGAGTTTTCACCCCATATCTGAACAGCCTGCAGATGGGTATGTCACAGCCAGATCAAACAATGAGGTGATGTTTGTGTGTCTATCTCAACATGTCTTTACTGAACCTGTCCTCTAATTAGATTTTAGTACATCTGAGGACATCTCAGGCCTTCCTTGAAAGCAAACATTGACTAATTATGATGAACAGTTTCTCCTCAGAGCCATTTAGAAAATCTGCTACTTGAACTACTTCCTCCTTCCAATATTTGAACAGATGAAGACAGCCTCTTACATTAATCACTGCATGTATTTATGATACCGAAAAGTAGGTCATCAAACGAAACAACAATAACAACTATTAGAAAGTTTTCCTGTTAATAATTCTAGTTTTAAAAGGTTCTGTAAAGGTTTATACTTTGTTGCTGTTTGATATTTGATCCCTGTTGCCAGGCAGTTTTACTTTGGGGTGTATTATGAATGGGTTTTCTGATTTCCCAGGTGAAAATATCTCCGTCAGTGGTCCAGAGGGTACTTTCAGCCTCCGCCCACTTCGTGATGTCACACACCTCTATCTGTTAGCAGGAGGTACAGGATTCACACCAATGGTTCGCCTCATCAGCCTGGCTCTACGAGAAGTTGACACAATCAGGTTGGAACAATCAGTTTACTCCTTTATTCCGTCAGAAAATATGACTGACGGATGATAAAGGCCCTACAAAGCAGCAACTACTGTAGAACTTTTGTTCTAGTTGAAAACAACTAGATCAGCCTGTTGCTGGAACCTTTTATCCTTTGCTCGCCGTGTGTTGGGTTAATGACGCAGTTCTGTGAACTAGGTGAATCTGTGGGAGAAAGGCCTCTAGGTGAAAATTTGTAATTTGAGTAATCTGCGTTATGTAATATTAATGTGTTAAAATTTTCAGATTAACGCAGATTAATATCTGCTTCTTGAAAGCAACACTCCAGGTATGTGTTTGATGAGTGTCTAACATTATAACATAATCTAAAGCTCAAAAAAGTCAATTTTACATAATACTGCCTCCTTAAAACATCTGTTTTTTGGTCTGATGTGATATTGTAATGTTCCAAGACATTAAATTTTGTTTTTTCTTTACCTACCAACTATAATCATTAAAATTCTAAAGCATAAAACTTAGAAATATTTGCTCTGTAACGTGACAATTTTACTTCCTGAGATGACTTGCAAAAAAATATAGTATTTTACATAAGATAATTTTATTAGTCTCCCATAGGATAAATTTATCTTGGAAGCAGGGGCAAAACTGCAATACAACAAAAAAAAAAAAAACATCCAAAGGGACAGTGACCATGAATAAATACATAAAAAGCAGAAAAAAGTACATAAAAGCAAAGTGTCAGATCGGCAGTACATCCCCATAACCATTTCTTTTCACATTCAATACATCCTCTACATTATACTCTTGGTCATCGTCTGGACCTCCTGTTGCTCTGTCCAGGCCCCGCTAGTCTGCCATTTATCAGGTTAATGGAGAGTGGTACAAATGAATGTTTCAGACGGTTATATTTGCACAGGAGAACTCTGAACCTTCTCCCAGAGTTCATAAGAACATATTCTGTTGCAAGCACATGTGACCCATCAGACAAGATGTTCTGAGCTTGCCAGATGGTAGCCTGCTCAAACAGGTGCTGTGGAGAAGATAGATCCGGAGTGTTAACAATCTTACTTGCCATCTTCACCAGACTTTGAATTTGAGTTTTTAATTTAACAGTATGATTTCCAAACCACCCAGTAATGGTATATCTAAGAATTGCCCTATAAAAGATCAACATTATCATTTTAGAAACGCCACACAATCGAAGTCATCTAAGAAAATAGAGACGCTGGTGAACCTTTTCACATACATTTGTCACATGTGCGCCAGCTCAGATTGCCATCTATGTACAAACCTAAATATTTAAAAGATGTGAGCTGTTTGATGGAGCAGCCATGATGGCTATGGGACTCCAGTCACTTATTGATTTAGGATCCAGAAATAATTCAACAGTTTTGGAGGTGTTTATCTGTAGCTTATGAGAGTCGCATCATAAAACAAACTCATCTACAGTAGCTTCATGACTGTCGGGATTGTCTGTTAAGAGACTCAGAATAACAGTATCAGTCTGAGGACATGCAAGTTTTGGAACTGGAATGACGATTTATTTCTTCTAAATATCTGGAACCAAATGAGTGCCTATTGAGATCTGAAACAGTTTAAGCCAAATTGGAGAAAGTTCCTCTGCAAAGTTCTTGAGAAGGAAAGCAGACATATTGTCTGG
Organism: Alfaro cultratus; assembly: GCA_903066825.1. Taxonomy (NCBI): domain Eukaryota; kingdom Metazoa; phylum Chordata; class Actinopteri; order Cyprinodontiformes; family Poeciliidae; genus Alfaro; species Alfaro cultratus. The sequence goes on along the minus strand of CAEFZX010015564.1, from coordinate 29,825 downwards.
GCCAGTTGCTTTCCGTGTGTTTAGACCCTTGAAGACCCTGAGTACTGACTGTAAATCAATTACAATTCTGCTCTCAGCTCCACAATTTACATTCTCTAATATTTGCCAACACTCCTTAGAATAATCAGTTTCAAACTGTAAATAAAAACTGTTTAAGTCATTTGCTTTTGCGTTCTCATTTAGTGCAGCCAGGGCCTTCCACTTGGAAGCCATATTGGTCATGGCTCAGATAGAGTCCCACAGTCCCTTGGTGTTTGTTCACGTTCTACCTGCTGCTCATGCTGCCGCCGTGCTGTTCTCAGCAGCTGATTGAGATCCTTTGTGCTGCTCTAACACCAGCCTTGTCTCCTGCCTTAAAGGCAGATCTTTTTTCTGGCAATGCACTCCCTTATTTCCTTTATTATATATCGTTTGTTATTTTGAACTACTAAGATACCTCTTTACTGTCTTTGGGGTATAATAGAGTCCACACAGAAGGAGATGTAGGTAGTGACTGCCTCAGTGGTACAGTTGAGATTTGCATCCAGGAAAAATATTTCCCAGTTTGTATTAAGAAAGCAACAACACAACTCCTCCATTTTTTCCTTCACCTGGAGGAGCTCATTCAGATAACAGTCAGACTTTTCCAGATGTACTAGTATTTTGTTTGACAAATGATCACTTAAATCTATGTGTTTACAGGTCAACAAAGCTGCTGTTTTTCAACAAACAGGAGGAAGACATACTGTGGCGCTGCCAACTGGATGATCTGGCAGCTAATGATGAACGGTAAAACAAAGCGGTGATATGTTTCCATAAAATGTTCTCTTTCTGATGCCTGGACAGGTGGTTGTGGGAAATGAGAAAAAGAATCTGTAAAAATTTCAGTTGGTTTTGTTTTGACATGGAGTCAATGTTCTCTCCAAACTGTAATCTGACACGTCAGTATACAGTTTTGGAACATTGATTGTCTTTGTTACTAAGCTAGAAAGCAGCTATTTTCCTTTGTTCCCCTGCTCTCTAAACATTTGTTCAGACAGTTATGGTTTTGTGTGCTGTCAGGTTTCAGGTGGAGTACATCCTGTCTGAGCCCTCTGCCAGCTGGACCGGCAGGAAGGGTCGGGTGGATGAGACCCTGCTGAATGACCTTCTTGTCAGGCCAGATGGGTCAAAATGCTACGTTTGTGTGTGTGGACCATCCGCCTTCACAGAGCAAACATTAGGGTATGGAATATTATAACCATTATGATAAATAATAATAGTTCCTCAGTTTTATCCAAATATCTAATTGCTAAAGTTACTGACAAATACTTTGTCAGTGACTTCTTGTTTATTTAGTATTAAAATTCAAATATTTCATACATTTCAAATGTTTTTATATAAAAAATGATTTTATGTACATCATCAACATTTCTGCATGTGCATCTCAGAGCTGCTTAGATCTCAACCACACCTCTTTGGTTCTGCTATTCCTATTGTTAAAACAGTCTTGTGATCTCATCAGATTGATCTGAAAAGGAAGATCCCCAGTTATGCAACGACAAGTTGCATAACTATTGATGTTCTATGATTTGAAAGGAGTCTTTTTAAACACAAAATGACTGTATCCTTTGAAACCACAAAGCTTAACATTTTGGGTTTATTATCAAATAATCAGGATGGAGATTTCCTTATAGACACATTCATTTTTACCGAGTAGATGGGTGTGATACACTTTGTGTAGATCTTTGACATTATGTTCCATTGAAATATATTCATGTTTGTGGTTGTGGCAAAATATGGAAAAGTTCAAGGAGCATGAATACTTTTGCAGGCCACAGTAAGTAAATAATATGCTGAAGAACATAATATTTGCACTGAGGGGTTTTTGTCTTCTTTGTTGGTTTCTCAGATTGTTAAAGCAGCTTTGCTTCAGTGAGGAGGAATGCCACGTCTTCAAGGGCTGATGAGCCCTTCTACCGTCTCTTCAGAGACGGAGGACAAAAAGCCTACTTTTATTTAAAGCTGTGTTTGTGGAACAATAAAATGAAAGCATATATTTCTATGCACCAAAGACAAATGTCTGCAGCCACCACTCTATGCCTGGCCAGTAGAACCTGGACACTTCTCAGGGATGGAAGGCAGTGACATGATAGGACGGACTGAAGGTTCATGCAAAATATGAAGAAAAAACAATTCCTCCACAGCTGCTGATTTTTCACCAGTTCAAGTTACTTTTTGTGTGTTTACTGACTGGGGTTAGATTTTTATTGTGTCAAGTTTATTTTGAGAAATACTATTTTTAATAAAAGTGAGTATGCACCAGTGAGAAGCTGCTCAGTTTGTGCATTATAATAAAGTTATAAAACTCTGTTGATCACCATAAAAGTAGAACTTTGTGTCAGCTACATTTGACACAAATTATTTATCAGTCACAAATAGAATGGAGCTCTGGGGGACATCATAGCTTTAGATAACACACCATCAGCTAGAACTTTTAATCTAATAGTTTCAGAACCATTTGACAGGTTTTATACTATTCCAATATGTATCAGCATGAGCAAGGTCGACCATGTCCACCATCATCATTTAAAACTTGGCCCTCCAACTATCAAATGATGGGAAAGGATAGTTACAGCAAAGTGGGAAAAACTGCTTTATCTCAGCAATGAACATTCAAATTGTACTGTTTGTAATAGTAAACTTCTAAACTACATCTATTTGGTTCTGCTATTTGAGCTGAATGCTCTGGAAAGAGTCTTGTGATCTCATCAGATTGATCTGTAAAGGAAGATTTGTGGTTGCATAATTATATCTGTAACTACCTTTGTAAGTGTAAAAACAATATATTTAAAACATGCCAGTATGGCATGTTTGAATGGAGTTAGCGCAAAGATGGGAAAAGTAGCCTTATCTCAGTGGCAGAAGAGAAAAATGGAGTGATTATTTTAATTTTCTTTTAACACCTTAGAATAAAGAAAAGGTTTTAGACTAGAACATGTTTAATCATTGTGTTGTAGGTGAGTTTCACAGTAAAGTGTGAAAAAAACTGCTTTATTTCAGCAAAAGAAACCAAAAATGGGGATTTAAGAAACTGATACTTACGGAAGAGTATTAGGGCCACCGAAAAAAAAAAATAATTCTGACTTTAAAGTCAGAATTCTGACTTTAATCTCAGAAATTTTTTTTATTTTTTTCGGTGGCCCTAATCCTCTTCCGTAGATACTTCACTGGAGTGTTACAAGGTTTAATTTAAATCTTTTACTCATGAAGCACTTATTAGACAAGGATATGTCTAATTGTACTGAAGATATGGTATTCAACAATTTTCAGCACAGAAAAAAAGCTTTACCTTGGGCGATAATTCACCACCAGTCTCAACTAATGTTAGTTGAGACTGGTGGTGAATTATCGCCCAAGGTGATCTATAGTGCGCACTTCTGCGAGGAGGTTTACAACGAAAGAGACAAAATGAAGAAATGACTAAATCAGGCTGAACTCCAGCCTGTGGCAGGCCACGGATTTAGAGGTAGCACAGATAAACAGAACATCTGTTGGTTTCAGCGCAATCAGCTGATCCCTGGTGTAAACAATGCGGCCAAGTTGTTGCAGTTGGCAGAATATAAAAAGTATTTCAACAATGAAGAAAGATAATGTTTTTATTCAACATTGGTGAAGATACTCTTCTGACAAAGTAAAATAATTAGTGGTAAAATAAAATAATTTAAAATATTTAAAAAATAAAACAATGAGAGGAGTAACCACAACAGGTTTCATACACGTTAGCACATGCACACTATATGAAGTTTATTTTTATTTTTTAATAAATAAATTAGATACAAAAACCTGAAAATGCCTGTCTGTTAGAAGCACTGATCTGAGAACAAGACAGTGTCTTCTATTTACTGGCTAACATTATAGTGCAAACTCTGCAGGGTGACGTTTCCATGGTAACAGTAAGTACTCTACAGGAGACGGGCTGTACGCCTAGGTTCGAGAGCAGGGAGGACCGCTCCGTGTTTCTGAAGATGTCTCAGGATGTCCAGTATGGAGTCCAGCTCTGAGCGGAAAGCGTCCAGCTGTCTGCTCTTGTCCTGAGCCAGGCGCCGCCACCGCTCCACTTCTGACTGCAGCTCAGCTGTTGACATCTGAAACGTTTCAGCAACGACCTGTAAAGACATGTCACATCTAGACCTCCAGCTAATATCTGCATATATTAAATAATCATGGAACTATGTTTCTGTATCCGGTTTGAATTTCTATTGTCAGGAGGTGCTGTTATTCATCCTGCTTTTGGATTTAGAAATGACAGGAACAAGGCAGCAGTACGGTCTTGGTGCATTATCTCTCAGGTGTGTTGCATATCCTGGCAGCTTGGAGCACCAGCAGAGAAACAAGTCAGCATCTACCAGATAAAGTGTGTGTTGTGGTACCTGCTGCAACTCCTTCTCTCTATGCTCATGTCTGAGCTCCATGCTAATGATTTTCCTCTCCAGGCTGCACAGAAGTTTCACCTCAGAGCTCTGAGCTTCTTTAGATTCCTTCAGCTCCTGCAGCAGTCTGGTTAACTAAACATGAGCAGAATATTAGAGTAAGCATAGAGTAAGAAAGGAGGTGAAGTCCTGATGCTGACAGCAGCAGCATGGGTAAGAGGATAATGTAGAGCAGACGTTAGTATCATTCCCTCATTACAGATGAACGTACGTCCAGTTCAGGTTGTTTACTAGACGCCTTTTACTTTTATTAAAGAAGTTAAAAAAATCTAAAACTGATCCAAGCATCTACTGGACTACAGTATCTACAAGATGATCAAGATAGTCTTGAAGTTATTTTTGTGTATTTCATTTCATTTGTTCATAATTTAATTGATTTGATCATTTACTTATAATTGAAGATTACATGGCATAGAGAAAGAGGCTATTCATGAGATATTTGACTGTAAGGTTGAACAATAGTTAAGAATTTCCTTAATAAATTATTGATCATAATTATTAAGAATTACACAAGACAAACACTGATGCAGGTCCTGATTACCAACAATAATTTGAGAAACTGTGGCAAATAGAAAAGAATAAAAGTGGAAGACTGGCCAATGTAAAAATAAAAAAATACAGCAAATGTGGAAATACACTATATTACCAAAATGTTGCCAATATGTGAGTCAAGGCAGGTGAGCAGGTGACATCTCATGTGTTAATGAGATGTCACTTAACATATGTGACATCTCATTCCTAATCCATAAGGTTCAATATGGCTTTGGTGAACCCTTTGTAGCTAGAACAGCTTCAGCTCTTCTGGGAAGGTTGTCCACAAGGTTTAGGAGAGTTTATGGAGATTTTTGATCATTCTTCCAAAAGCACATTCGCAAGATCACATACAAGAAGCCAGGCCTTCTTGTTGGACAAGGAGGCTTGTTGGTAGAAGCTGCTCACCTGCTTCTGCAGAGCTTCTTCTCTGCACCTGGAGATGGAGAGAGCCTCTTTACATTCCTGTAGCTCCTTCAGCTGCTGCTGCAGGTGTTTCATTGCTGTCTGAGAGAAGATGGAAAACTGAAGCAATGGAATGGATTTTCACCTTGGAACTAACATTATGCTGGTGGGTGAGTGAACCTGTACCTCCTGGCTGATGAGCTTATTGCTCAGTTCTGCCACCTTGGAGGATGAGTGCTCCAGGGCACAGGTGGCTTGCAGATTCTCCAGCACCCTGATGTGTTCAGCCTTCACGCAGGAGAGCTGCTCTGCAAATTCTTCTTTGAGCCTGCAATGTCCCATTCAACTGTGTTTAATCACAGTGGTGATCTGGGGCCTTGTGTATAAAGTGCGCGTACGAACCAAAAAGGGACAGCGCCATATTTTACAGGTGAAAGTTTGCGCAAACTTTTTACCTGCCGTGAAAGTGTGTGGATTTTTTTTGTGAACAATAAAAAACTACAAAGCGCTAAAACTCACCAAAACACTAATAAACCATCATCAACACTGAAATCTAACTCCATTCAGTGTTTTTTAGACCAAGAAACATCAAACCCATTGTTTTTCATGATTTTAAACATAAACAATAAAATTGAACCACATTTACGCTTAGACAATAACATGGCACACACAAAAATAAATAAATAAAATAAAAATAAAAGGATGTGAAAATCTCACTCGAATGTAAATAGTACATTTTCTCAGTTTTTGTCACATAAAGATGTAATTGATCTGTGCACCAAAGTGCAAGAAAGGCTTGTTATCTGTGGAACTGCACACTCTTTCATACATGAGGCTCCTGTTGTGTCAGTAAAAGAAAACGGAGTTGGATCCGCAGTTTAACTCCAAGAAGGTCAGGTTTGATTATTTTTAAGGTGATCAAGATGTTTAGACATTGATCACATGTAGATGCACAAAGGTGTGCCTTGTAATTTGGAACACTTTGGAACTGAAGAACATTGCCGCTAGATCGATTTGGAGGGAGTGTTTGTTCAGAGACCACATCGATCTGCTGTGAAATGTTGATAATGGTTTATTAGCGTTTATTAGTGCAGAACTAACATGGAGCCATGTGTTACCAGTGCAGCTGGAACTGCTGGCAGGTCAGACAGATGAGCCATCCCAGCTTTATGACTAGAAAGCATCTCCATTATGTAAATGGGCAACTTATACATGACTCCTCTGTTTAGAGTAAACATCCACTATTTATTCTAATAAATAGAGCATTATTAAAATATTCTATTTATTCCCCAATCACCGGAAAGGACTCTCTGGGATGTTGTCTTTCTTTAAATCCTGGCTGAACGCTCTGCTGTACAAACAAGCATTTACACTTGGATCCCTTTATTTTGGAATTTTTTCTTTAAAATTTATTATTTTTAATTTTTGTGAGATTATATTATGTGCCCTAAAAACACCTTTTAAATAGAATATATAGTAATTATTATTTTAAATACTGACCAGCAAGGACTGTTGCCATGGTTATTGCTTCACATGGTGACAGCCTTCAGGGTATTTATACTAAATTACATATGTGAAGGGCGGACCAGCAGGTATGTATGTACTGTATGTACGCAATGCTATATACATCTGAATTTTTTTGTGTGCCACACTTTTCTAGACAATTTTTAGTGTGAAAACTGGGTGTCCTTTCTTACAAGAGGCCCCTGTAGTGTCAGTAAGTTGATTCAGAAGTACAGACCTGTACAGCTCCTCTGCCTGAACAGCGTTGGCCTTCGCTTCCTCCTCCTTCTGCTCACTCTGCAGCTGAAGCAGTTCCACACGCCGACTCAGAGCCTCGTTCTCTTGCTGCAGCTCAGAGACATGGCTTCCTGACAGCAGGAGGGACATCCACCAGATGGAAAGTCAAAAGCAGACAGACCTCATGACCTCTACTGCCTCATTAAAGTAAAACATCAGGTAGATTGTGTTGCCCTGCGATGGACTAGCGACCTGTCCAGAGTGACCCCGCCTCTCCCCCGTTGACCGCTATAGATAAGCACCAGCACACTTCACGACCCCACTAGGAATAAGCGTGTTGAAAATGGATGGATCAATTAAATAATTAATTTTGTAATCAATTAATAGTTAAACCCGCACCGGAACACCCGCATGCCATTTTTCCATTGTATTTTCCAGGGCTGAGATTTAAGGGTTTAAACTCTGCTGGTGTCCATTATGACGCTTTTATTAGAGCTCCCCCTTTGGATTGACACTCCATTTGACCAATAATGTTATGAAATGGATTTCCGAGCTAATAATATCCAGAGAGCGACTTGAGCTCGTTTTGACATGCCTGTAGTCTTTTTCTGGAATATTTCTGACTGGTCAACTCAAAGACTAAATCTAAAGCCACCGATGTGTAGCCAACACGTGTCCTGTCATAAGGATATAAGGCCTTTGGGGTTTATTTTGACATGTATCCACAAGCTGCTTGCGTAATCACGCGCAATGTGTGTGTCTTTGCTGTGTCAAAGTCAGGCTCTGTGTACCCTCATGCGTAACAGTGTTTACAGGACTCTTTCTCACCAACGGAGAGACACATTGTCAGAACGTCTTAAAACTGGATGCGTTTCTTCAGCAGAACTTCACAACTCACGGGAGTGGATGAGTGTAAGGGTGCTGACAAGTTTTGGATTTGAGAATACCGGAAACCTTTAGTCATCCGCTGCTATAGTCAGAGAGAGGAGGGTAGAGTGTACCGAAGAGCGAGAATGGGGGGGCGAGGCATTGGTGGTGCAGGAGGAAGGGGTTCAAAGAAGAAGGAGAGAAGATGGTGGTGGGGGGAAGAAGAACAGTTGCAGGGGGAGGGGCAAAAAGAGAAGTTGAGAGGGGGGCTAGTTTGGCTTCTAGTTGCTGATCAGTATGACCAGCTGTAGGACTATATGAAGTGATGCAGAGCAGAGTCAGACCTGTGAACACAGAGGGCTGGTAGGTCTTCTCATACTGAGCTGCAGGAAACCTTCCTGCCTGCGTTCTGCTATCTGCTGCAGCAGCAGATTCCTGCGCTCTGCTCTCTGCTGAATGGCTCTCTGATCGCTGGCGGGGCATAGACAGCATGATCCTCGGCTCCCTCTGCAGCCTCTCTACGGTCCGGCTCAGCTCCTGAATGGTGCGGCTCTTAGTGGCCAGCTCCTGGTTCAGCCGCTCAATCCGGCCTCCAAACGCCGCCTCAGCTTGGCGCTGGTGTCGCCCTGAACTCGGCTGTGCCTGGGAGAAGTTAGATAGTTTATCAATCACTGAAAGGATTAGGATTACAATACATTAAAGATCCCAAACCTTTCAGGTCTTCTGGTTCTGGTCTGGTCTGAATCCAGAACCAAACATGTATAATAGATCTATTATATGATTTCATAATAGACTTCATAATAGTTCAATGGTGAAACAGCCGAAAGGCCATAGAGCTCTATACGGTAAATTAAGTAAATAAAGTATATTATATACAATTCTGATGTATATTTGCTTGATAATTTTGATGACGCCATTTGACAAAATGTAATGTTTATTGCATAACCACTAACTGTATGATGTCATTGGCCCTGTTGCTGAACTGTGAAGCACCATAGCTAACTGCTTTTCTTCAGCCTCAGTCATTCAGGCTGACCTTGTGTTTGAGCTGCTGCTGCAGAGACTCTATCTGGTCCTGCAGACGTTTGTCTTTCTGCTGGTGTCTGTCCTGGACCCGCCGCAGCTCCTCTTCCAGAACCTGACATTTAGACATCCAGGCATCTGACCCCGCCTCCACCACCATGGCCGCCGCTGCGGGCGGCTGTCTTTGTTCCAGCTGGTGCTCCAGTTCACACATCTGTTGCTCGTAGCGCAACTACAGAACACAACACACAAATACTCAGCATGTGCCAGTCCTTTTCCTGACACTTTCTTGCATCAAACTAATAATTTTCTTTTTATGTTATTTGTTGTGATGAATGTAAATGAGCCAATCAAGAGTGTGAAGATAATTTTCTTGTATAAATAAATTCAATTAAAGAAAAAGTAGTGAACAGAGTTATTTTAAAGGCAGAACCTTCATTGAAATACTTTAGGTTTTAATGGATTATTTCTCTGGACTGTGACCTTCAGGAATGGTTATAGCTGCAATAGATGAAAAAGAACTGTTCAAATGAACCAGTTAAACAAAACTAAATTGTTCTATTAGTTGCAACTCAGGTCGAGTTTGCAGAATGTCAACTCCAGTCTAGCATTGCAAGGCAGTGACTAGCAACTTGTTTTTGTTCCAGGTGGAAAACCTGAAGAGGGAAGAAGCATATTTTGAAGCATCTAAAAGCGACTGAGGCAGGTGTCATAGATTTTCTCATGTTGCAGCTGTAGCTGTGACCTTGGTCTGGTGGAACTGTTGCTCTATGGCTCTCAGGGTTCGCTTGGCCTCTTCATCCTGACTTTCCAGCTCAGATTCCAGCCGCTGAATCCTCCGCTCCAGCAGAATGTTGACTGTGCTGGGGGGGTGCATCCCGCTGGAGGTGGCCTTCTCCCCGCCAGTGGCCTTGGCTGCAGCATAGATGAGGGCCGGTAGCGAGTTTGGGTTCCTGCTTCTCAGGATCTGCTCCAACTCCTTCACCTGGTGAGCACAAGAGCAGTTAGCTGTACTGCAGACGCATAAAGGTGAGATGGCTAGTCTGATGAGAGTGTTTGGTCTGGAGGAACCTGCCGCTGCAGATCCTGCATTCTCTTTGTGTCTGCAGGTCTGTCTCTGGCCTTCCTCTGCACATCGCTGCTTCTTTTGCCTACTTCCCTCTTCAGGTTTTCCACCTGGAACAAAAACAAGTTGCTAGTCACTGCCTTGCAATGCTAGACTGGAGTTGACATTCTGCAAACTCGACTTGAGTTGTAGCTAATAGAATAGTTTAGTTTTGTTTAACTGGTTCATTTGAACAGGTCTTTTTCATCTATTGCTGCTATAATAATTCCTGAAGGTCACAATCCAGAGATATGATCCATTAAAAAAAGTATTTTTCATGAAGGTTATGCCTTTAAAATAACTCGCTTCACTACTTTTTCTTTGTTAATTTAAGAGATTTTTCCAACTCTTTCTTCAGCAGTCAAGTTTAAGACCTCAGTCTGTGCCACCAACCAAACTATTTCAATGACCTCTACCATTCCCGAGAGGTCAAATATCCTACCAGACTTACACTAGAAGCCAGATAATAGTTACAAAAAGGAAAACATCGGTGGGAGAATTCATTACAACTCAATTTTCAATTCAGTTTATTTATATTGCACTGATTCACAACAGAGTCAAGTGTCAAGAACTATATAAAAAAGGCCATTCAGTCCAATCACACATACATCCCAATTGACAATTGATCATCAAATAACACATCAAGTTCAGCTCATTATTCATAGTTTATAAAAGTTTCTGTTTTAAGAAGCTCAGCAGAAAATTGAGTCACTGATAGGCCTGTCGCGATAAATCAAATAATCGTACGATAAATTAAAACTATTGACATCATTTTAATTATCGGCATTATTGTCTCTTTCTGCCTTTTACTCTTTCAGTTGATGACACTAAATGAAAAATAGCTCAACTCCGGTGCTCTCCACTGAACCTCCCTTCCTCATTTCCTTAGTGTAATGCCCAGCCACGGTTGTGCCTGTCAGCTGTCTGGGATTCCCCTACGTAATTTACCCTCAGAAAGCAGGGAATCCGCGCTTCCTGATTGGCTACCTGTCACATTCAACAGGCTGCGTTAAGAGTCGGGGAAAACCCCTGATTTAGATAGGAGCTGCAACGAGGATCTACCGTAACTCACCACACAATCTTAGAACGACCAACTTCTAAGATTGTCGTAAGGGGAAAAATAGGAGCAAAAAACCGTGTAGTGTGAACTATTGCATCAGGTTGTCGATGTGCCCATCTTCTCTATTTAAATCTGATGATTACTGAAGGGCAACATAGTATACAGACTTCATAATCTGCACTCTTTTGGATGAATGCAGTATTTATTTCCACTTTGGCTTTATGTTGTTTAGTTTTTTTTTCCAAGTACATTTTTTGTTAATGGAGACTGAGAATCTATTTTATTTCTGTTTTTGGTTGTTTTGTTTATTTTGTTAATCAGTTCTAGTGTTAAGTGTTCTTTTGAAAAGAAAGTGTATCTATATTTGGCAGGAAATCGCATGTATTATTACGTCATTTCCATTAAATCAGTGTGAAAAGGTCTTCAAACAATATTATCGTTTATCGCAATAATTTTTTTAGACAATTAATCGTTCAGCAAAATTTGCTATCGTGACAGGTCTATCAACACGACGAGTCCAATACATAACATTTAAAAAACAAGAACTTGGCAGAGTTTGTCTACATCGACAAACTCTGCCAAGTTTGTCGAGACTGTGAGCTAGTCTTGTTTTTTCTTGCAGAAAAAACAAGACATCCAGAGCGGTCAGATAGCAGGTAAAGAAGCGCAAAACTACCAACACTCACCCGGAAGAGCATGACGATCAGAAAGCTAAAGAAATAACCCGAAAAGTAATTTAAGTCAATGGTCTTAGACACTGGATCTGTTCTCGCTCTTGGACCAGCGTGACGTGCCAGACAGTGAGCTCTCACACTGAACATCTGCTTAAAGTTGCAGCATGTAACTTAAAAACTAAAGATTTTACATATGTATTAAAACTTTCACTGTCCAGACATAAGACAGATAATCTCTGAAAAAAAATTTAACTCCTCTGCCTCCTCTAGGAATTTTGCAGAATCACTCAGCTCAGTCATCTGAGCCAGCACAAAACTGCCAGGCTCTCAGGAAGCTTGGATTTAGTAATTTAGGATTGTTTATTTTGATGCAACCTGCATTTGACTTTGAACAGAACAGAAAATGGATGGATGTTATCTTTACAGATATGCTACATAATCATAAAGTGAGTAATGGTGAGAACCTATAAAGATCCTCTCCTTACAACTCTGTGGCTACGTCGACACTGCTCAATTCCGATTTTTTGTGAAATCTGATTTTTTTGCGTGGTCATTGTATGTGATCTGCTGTGTGAACTGCAAAGAACCTAAAAGTGTACCACATATCCAGCAGAGGACGCTGTAACGTCACACATAGCGAGCATGCTCAGTGGAAGTAAACATGGATGCTAATGGTGTAGCATCTCATCTTCTTATCTTGCGATGTTAAAGTTGTTGTCCAACTGAAGCCAGCACATTATCAACTTGATCCTCATTATCGCCCACCATGTTTCTTGTTTCTCTTATTGTTTCCGTATATCGGGACACAGAATAGCGATGTTTATCAAGCATCAATGGCTTACAGGTTGGATAATGTGACTTGCTGTACAGCAGTGTGAACGTAGCATAACATGACTCAGTTTTGAGGCCATCTATGGAATGACATCAGTATTACATGATCTGTCTGAGTCGGGGGTTCCAACACAGAAACAAATGTTGCATGACTTTATATGGGGTATCAGAATTGAAAGGGGCAGAGCTAAATCTAATTGTACAGTATGGTTTCAGACAGCTCCAGGTGTGACAGAAGTCAAGACGCTCAGCTCCTCACCAGTTGCGCTTGCTGTCGAAGAAGCGGACGAGGAAGAGTTTCTCTGCGGACCTGAACTGCATCTGCTCTCCGGCTCTGAGAACGTCCAATGGTGGAATGGGAAGCTCCACCCTGCTGTGCTGACATGACGTCCTCCGAACTCTGGGATTCACGATCTGTGAAGACCCGGGACAGACTGTGAGCTAGAAGAGAAGGGGGCGGTACCCTTACAGATAGAACAATCTGCATTTCATGGTGACAGACGGAGCTGCTCTGAAAACGCCCCACGACCAGAGAAGAGCATGCAGGCCGGCCCAGAGCAGGACAAGCTGCTTACACACAGCCACAACACCAACCCAGCAGTTCACATCACAAGCTACAGCATGGAGAATGGGAGAGGGCAGATGGGACCACTGGGGCAGATGGGGCATGAGGTACGGACAGACTGACACACACACTCACCAGGGCAGGGTACCAGGGATATCCACTACATTTAGCCCAAACTAGCTTAAGAGGCTCCAGAACAAATGGAGAAGCAGCGGTGGGACTCCACACTTCTACAGGAACAACAACAAGCCAGTTATGAACAGGACACACTGTCTGCACAAACACACACACTCAGCAATACACAGGCAGAGCTGAATCATACTGCTGTGTGTGAAGAGGACAGAACAACTTCAGCCCTGAAAACATGGGGTGGGTGTGTGTGGGAGGGAAGGAGAAGGGGGCGAAGGGGTGTTTTTCTGGTTCACAATCAGAAAAACAGACAAGTAAAAGACCAGAGAAATGCTGTTCTGTGCGCCCCTCCAGCTGCTCTACAGAGCCGCACTGCCACACACCCCTTCTCCAGTGTGTGTTCTAGCCCTTCCCTCGCTCTCATGCAGAGAAAATGAAATTGATCCATTCTTTGGGTTTGGTCCACAGAGAAGGAGAGGAACCCAATGAGCCGTCTGAGGATGCTTCCTGAAGAGACCAGTGACCGGTCAGAGGGGACCCTCCTGGCTCCACATATCCCCCGTCAGCAGTGGGTCAGATGCAGGCCCGGCGGCATGGGCAAGCATTGGGTGGCATTACACACCCACAGAGTCAGACATGCACTGGAACCTGTTTTTCTTTTAAACCTCAAAGTGGACAACTTTCTATTATTTGTATCTCAATTTGATACAGTAGGGGATCTCGCACTTCTCGTATTTGTGCGTGTTGTCACATGCACTTTTTTCAGTCTTTCCAATTGTTTCATCCTTTGCTAACATGTCGTAATGCGTTTTTCCGAGCTTCCTTTAAACGCAACATGAGTGCCGGTTTTAAACCTGTGCAGCAGTGACAGAGACATGCTGCTGCTGTGCAGAGCAGCGCAGATGTGTTAGAATCATGGCAGCAAACCAGAAAAAGGCAAATATCTTTGCACAGCACTCCCACCTTCAAACTAACAGAGTGAGTCAAATAATGGTGATGGATGCAGATAATGTTAGCTAAATGATGACTAGCTAAAGTCAATATAAGCTTGTTAACAAGATTAGGCTACTGATTTTGTTATGTTCAAAAGTGGGTAGTACTGGTTACATTTACTTCAGCAGCGTTTTGGTGAAAATGGTAATTATGAGTAGTTTTAATGCACTGTACTTTTTTTCTTTTACTTGAGTAATTATTGCTACTCTTATTTAAGTAAATTAATTTTGCTTTTAAAAGAATAGACTTCGGAGATTGGAAACATTAGATTCTTTCTGCAGCGTACGAGTTAATGTTTATGCAAATTTAAGAATTATTACTGAACATTTTATACATGTCACTGTTTACATCCTTATTATTTTTTAGAAATTAACATGGCAATTTTATTTGAAAGGTAAGGTAAAGGTTTGTTTTTGTTTTTATATTAACGTAAAAGCTTATTTACTCAGCCCACCCCCCAAAATAAGCCAGTGCCCCCCCTGCTGAACTCATCTGGAGCCAGGGCTAGTGAGATGGGGGGGTTCCAGTCTGATGCTTGGACCAATCTGAGGGCCGACTTACTAGTTTCAGCATTAATTGTCTTAATATTTTGGTCAGTGAAGAAAACTTGAATCGTACCGGGACGGATCAGATTCCAACCGAAAATAATTTCAGCAGCCTTGTACCCTGTTACAATAATGTTACTATAACTAATAAAACACATGTTGAATTACATTTGGAGTGAGGAATAAGAGTTGCTTTTCTGATTCTATAAACTAGTAAAGTTTCCTCCTGCTTATGATCTCCTCCGTCTTGTTTTATTCATTATCTGCTCACACAGATCCAACCACGAAGGATCTGTGTGAGCAGGTCACCAGAGGGTGACCTGGGGAGGTCTGTTTCAGCAAGGGGGCAGATATATTTCTCACCTGAAGAAATCTTGGCAGTCTTTGTGAATTGTCCGTTGTCAGAACAGCACATTAGAGAACTATGGTCGTCTAGGGTGCTCCGCCTCACCGCCGCAGGGCGACCCTTCACACCTTTAGGCACCATGAAAGTGCTGGAAGAGATCAGATGAGGGCCACATTTAGAAAAACTGAAGAAATTAAGTTGGAAGATCATTGGTCATGTCTCCAATCAGAACCCACCTGGAGTCACAGATGACGCTGTTGCTAGATGATATGCTGGACTCTGAGGCGCATCGCCGCCGGGGCTCCAGAATGCGTGGAGACACAGAATCCAGCTTCTCCTCCACCAAGAAGCCATTGGTTAACCCTGAAGCAGAAACACACACATGTCACTAGTCAGGAACATTGCAGTTGCCACCAGAAATCTTTGTGCTTATGTGAAGCTCAACCTGTGCCAAGACGTTTGATCGGAGTCTCTTTCTCCTCTTTCTCTTCTTCCTCCTCGTCTTCAGCACTGCTGCTGCGGGTCCTTTTCTTGGGGACCAGCAGGGTCTCCAGGCGAGGGATCACCACCGACAGGAAGGTTTTGGCACCCAGGAGGGGTGGCGATGCAGCAGGCAGCTCTGGGGTCATGGGTGCTTTCTGGGGGCTGGCACTCTTGGACTTACGGAAGATGGTGCGCTGGGGGCAGCTACCTGATAATTCAGAGGGAAAGTTCCTGTTGGGCAGCGGCTGGTCTGGGAAGGGCCTGTTGGTGGGTTGAGGGGGTTTTGAGGTAGAGGAGCTGGTGTTGTCATCAAGCAGCAAGGGAGCCTGCTCTGACAAGTGGGCAACAGGCTTTGGAGTGAGGGGCACTGAGCTGCTTGGTGAGACGTCAAGCTTAAATGAGGAGCTGAGCCGCTCTGATGCTGATAGAGGGAAGGGAACTAATGGGCTTGCCGGACCCAGGTTTTCCTCACACTGGCTGGGGCATTGTGGGAGATCCAGGGCAGGGGGTGGTGGATGTGGAAAGGATTTCTTTAAGCCAATCTGGCTGCGGACCTCCATTATGGTCTTCTTGAGGAGCTTGAGCCTCTTGGTGCGGGATGGGCTGTGCTTCATGGCTGTACTCAGGTCCAGCTTCTCCAGAAGCTCCTTCAGCTGCTCCTCCAGCTGCGTGTGCTGACGGTAGGAGGGTGCCAGCAGCCGGTCCACTGAGAAACAACAGCACAGAACCATCATATTGTCTTTATCTCCCATCTGATCTGTGCTGACCCGACAGATTTACCACATGAAGACATTTTAAATATCCAAAGTATTCGACCCCCTTGAACTTTTCAACATTTTGCAGCTTTTCAGGCTTCAAACATAAAGATCTAAAGTTATTATTTTTTTGTGAAGAATCAACAACAAGTGGGACATAACCCTAACCCTACCCTAAAAATATTACTGGGTAATATGTTATGGGAAAACGCCAGTGAAACACTTCCTAAACCCACAACTAGTCTTAAAAACAACAAATTAAAAAATACAATTAAATTGAATATCAATTATTTGTACTTTTGTTTAATCCTCATTAAGTCAGCAGCTCAATTAGGCCCCCCAGAGCTTCAGGGGCCCATAAATGCTAATATTTTAACACAGACCACAGATAAATAAATGTAACATTTGTTTATTCAGATGATCAATGCTGTTGAATTTGATTTAAAGGTTTCAGCATACATAAATTAAACAATTTTAAATTGTTTAACATTTATATGTAAGATTTTAAGGAGCTGGCAAGTCTACTTTGTAAAAGTTCAAAGAACAATATTCATAGTTAAATTGTTTTGTTACCATAGCTAAAATCTGAAGCTGTGAGTTTAATCTTTGAGTTTGAGCTCTGTTTGTTCACAAATACAAATTAGTAAACTGTGATTATAACTTATTGCTTTTTAGGTTGGCCAATTAAACTACTCTCCCTCTTCCAGATTTCACTAAATCTAACACAGAAGCTGTTAGAGGTGCTGATGTTTTTAGCAACAAAAGGGGCCCCTAAGTCAAATTCTGCTCCAGGCCTCATGCAGCCTTGGACTGGCCCTGCATGATGAGTTAAATCCATTGCAGAGATGCGCAACAAACGGGAGATTTAATTAAATGCTGCTAATGTGGCTTTAGTAGCTCTTCAATTTCATGTCTGTTGAGTTTTTAACAAGGGACACAAAAACTATTTTGGTTGGTCCAGTTAATGGAGCGAGTTTCTCTGATCTCCATACACATTAACTCTGGCTGATTAAGTGGACAAAGCATTTGATATGGTTTGATGCATCATGCAACCGGAAAAAAAGTACTAAAAATAATTTAAAACAGGTGTGACTGCGAGGCGAGTGCAAAAGCTCCTCACCGGGCTGAACCAGCATGATGAGTTATTAGCGCTGGTTCGTTAACCACTAAAGCATCGGCCAACCGGTAGCACATACATAAACTTTATCATCTCTGCTCTGTGTCTGTCTAACCTTTAGACAGACACAGCCACACGATGGGCAGCGTGTTGAAATGTAAAAGCTGCACAAAATTCTTTGTCCATAAATATAAATCATTCTCACTGTTCACTCAACGTGTTCCTCTGAAAGCGCTGAGGTTGACTTAAAACATCCAGCTGTAGCAGCGCGCAGAGGCAACGTGCAGAGGAGCCAGCGGTGTGATTGGTCCGGCTTTTAGTCCATAAACTATAAACCTATCTTTTAGGTTTTAGGAATAAATCTGCTCTGCCAGTGAAACGCTCAGAGCAATAGACGCTTGCAATATGGCTTAAAATTTTTAAAAAAAAATAAAAAATTTCCCCCCTAAAAACATAATCAAGAAAGGCTTAGCCTGGCGGTGGGGCTAGAAAAGCCTATAATGGAAACCCGTTATTGGATATATTAAACTTTTTTAAACAAATAAAAAACTGCAAAGTGGGGTGTGCAATATTATTTGGTCCCTTTCAGTGTAGCAAACTCACTCCAAAAGTTCAGTGAGGATCAAGAAGACCAAGGAACAGACTAGGCAGGTCTGAAATACTGTTTTGGAGAAGTTTAAAGCCGGATTTGGATAGAAAAAGATGTCCCAAGCTTTAAACATCTTAAGGAGCAACGTGCAAGCAATCATATTGAAATGGAAGGAGTTTCAAACCACTGCAAATCTACCAAGACCCGGCCGTCTCTCTAAACTTTCATCTCGAACAAGGAGAAGACTGATCAGAGATGCAGCCAAGAAAAATACATATATAAGTTGCACCGTAGTATAAGTCGCATTTTTGAGGGAAATTTATTTGAAAAAATCCAACACCAAGAACAGACATGTCATCTTGAAAGGCAATAAAAATAGAATAGAGGCAGCAACAGGCTGAATAATTGTACGATTTGCTAATGTTACATGACACATGAACAACGAACTGAGAATGTGCCTGGTTTGTTAACATAACATATTAAGAGTTACTGAGATAACTATAGCATAAATAACATGCTAAAAAGGTTAACAAACCATCCGTGTCACTCCAAATCACTAAACGCAATGAAATCTTCATCCTCGGTGTCACTTTTAAACAGCTTAGCTTACACTAAAGGTAGAAAAACACAGGCCTAGAGCGCCCTCTTGCAGTTTAGTGTGAAAATAACATGTGATATGATATAATAATATGTTAATAATTTCACACATAAGTCGCTCCAGAGTATAAGTCACACCCCTGGCCAAACTATGAAAAAAACTGCGACTTATAGTCCGGAAAATACGGTAATAAACTCCTCATTCAGTCTCTCACAAAATCAGAATATTGAGAAAAGGTTCAATATTGAAGACTCCAGCTGCCACACACTAATCAGATAATAACTCAAAACACCTACAAAAGCGTTTAAATTGTCTCTCAGTCCAGTTCTGTAGGTTACATAATCATGGGGATGACTGTTGACCTGACGGTAGTCCAAATGATGGCCTTTGACACCTTGACAAGAGGGCAAGACACAAACGTCATTGCTAAAGATACTGGCTGTGCACAGAGTTCTGTGTTCAAGCACATTCATTGAGAGGCGATGGGGGGTAAAGATGTGGTAGGAAAAAAAGGGACAAGTAATTGGGATAACCATATCCTGGAGGGGATTCAAGAATCACCACACAGATATATGCAGGACATGGGTTTCAGCTGTGACATTCCTTATGTCAAACACTCTTGTCATCTCTTTTTCGAGGTTTGAAATGCTAGCCTGTTAGCGTAGGCTTCTGTTGCCTTTGATTACTCATAAAAGACACTAGAAATTTCTTTTTGGATTAAAAACAGCCCGTCGAAAAAAATATGGTACAACTGGACTGCATTGGAGATGCAAGAGACGGTATTGGTCTTGAGTAATATCCTAATTTTCTGAAATACTGAATTCGGGGTTTTCATCAGTTATTAGTTAGAATCATCAACATTAAAAGAAAAACATTTGAAATATATCTGTTTGTACCGAATGAATATAATATACAAGTTCACTTTTTGACTGGAATTGTTGATATAAATCAACTTTTTTATGATATTCTAATTTTATGACCAGCACCTGTATATACTGATACATAACATAGTTTATTATGACCTTTATTAATATAATATCAAGCGGTAGAACAGTGCTTAAGCAGTTGAATTCTCCTATTTGTTTAAAATGATCTGGGGGAAGTTATGACAATTCCAAGGACCCCTGACCAACAGGGGGCCCTCCACAATATTTTTTTGTTTGCTTGCTTTCGGGTTTTATTTGTTCGTAGAAATTTTAAAAAATGGCACCCTGTCAATTACAAAATTAATTATATTGTGTTTTCTAAAATTGCTTTTAGCAGTAAAAATTAAATGCTACCCCTCCCAGTCCCAGACCAAAAAGCACACATTTGCCCTAAACACTCCCTGGGTCTGCATGAAATGGTTCGTTCCTGCTTGCAGCACTTGACAGTGACCAGAAGCAGTAAGTACAAGACAAGAACAACTGCTTGCAGTTACTATGCTGCTAAAAAAAAAAAAAAAAGTTAGTTAAAAAAAAAAAAAAAAAAAAATAGAGACAGAGAGAAAAAGGTAAAAGTGTCTATTTGTAACCCAGTTTTTCTCCGAGAGGAGCGTAGACTGTGTGAGATTATCAACTATTCAGCATTGTTAGCTTAGCTACAGTCTACTGTTTGCCTCTATTTCACTAACATTTATTGAATTAAGGAAAGAAATTACCAACATATTCATATATTTAACATCTCCCTGTACCTTTTACTACACTTAACAGATGAGTCAGTCAGCAGCAGCTCTATCCCACATCCCTCCTGACCTGTCCTCCTCTAAGTGAAATTAAAGCTGCAGTATGTAACGTTTATAATTATTATTTTTTTATTTTTTTATTTTTTTTTTTACATATTTGTTAAAACTGTCATTATGTTGTGACAGTACGGCATGAGAGATAATCTGTGAAAAATCTATTTCCTCTGCCGTCTCCCAGTGCTGTCTGGAAACAACCAATCAGAGACAGTAGAATTTTAGTGCTGTCAATCACAATCTCATGTGGCTGCTCATCCCAATGCTGCAGCTAATGCAGCCTGTTGTTAATGCTCAGTCTTGTTAGCATAGCTACCAATGACAGCAAATAAAAATTTTTCCATTAATGATAAGCTAATTTTCCACCATTAGCACATTTAGCAGTGAGTGAATGAGGCTGATTGACAGCACTAAGACCCTCCTCCTGGTTCTGATTGGTTGTTTTGGTCGGAACGTTGCATTACTTTAGCCAGTAATAGTAGTTCAGGGAGGAGGTGGATGAGATTCATCTTTTCACAGATTATCTGTCTCATAAACTGTTACGACATGGTGACAGCTTTAACAAATATAGAGAAAAGATATTTATTATTAAAGTTATATACTGCAGCTTGAATGAAATGAAACTACATAGCATTTTTTGAGAAGTCTGGATTGTTTCATGTATATTTTGCATGTTGCCTATGACTGTTGCTCGTGAAGAGAGACATTTTCTGTTTACAGTTTGTTTTAGTTGATTTGGCCTGTTTATGATGTGGTTTAAAACTAATAGAAAAAATGTAAGCAACCTACTTGCATACTGTATGCAGACTGTTTTGTGTAAAATTCATGAGAAGTAAATATTGTGCTAGTTATCAGTATTGAACCAAAGAAAGCAAGGCCGTTGCAAGTTTTTTAAATTGTGACGCTTTTGATGGGTCAGACTCAAAAAATTGTAACAGCAGTTGCGTGGGGGGTGGGGGGGGCAATTTAATTTTTTGTCATGGGGCCCAAGATTCCTGACGGCGCCCCTGTTTCACAAGGTACATGTTTTCATCACTCAGTTCCGCGTTGTCGTCTAAAACCCATCTTCCTACTGAGACACACACCCCCCTCACTGGTGTAGAATCAGGAGTTGGAATAGCAAGACAAGCATGGCCATGGTGTGCTGTAGTCGATAGCATTACTCAGCATTACAAATGTGTGATTACTTGCAATATAGACACGAAGTGGAATGCGTCTCCTCTGCTCTGACTGCTGGTGACAGCAGGGTGATGAACAGAGGATTATCAGACTGACTGCAGTACTAGGAAGAAGGAGGGACTTATAACAGCTCACTCCGATTAGTCCAATTAATTAACCCACAAAATCTGTTTTGGTGACACGGCCGTTATAAAATTTATTATTAAATGCATTGAGATGATGAGATTATTAAGCTGCTATGAATAGACAAACTTGAAAACTATTTTCTTAAAGCCAATTTCTGACCCTAATTGCAAAAGGCCAACCTCTGAAGAGTAGAGGTAGAACATGTCGACAGTTCATGGTGAACAAATACAGTCAAGAAAGGAAAAGAAAGAAACACAAGTTGAACCCTCTGAACTAAAGACAAAACAACCTCAACAAAAACCACATCATAAACAGGCCAAATCAACTAAAACAAACTGTAAACAGAAAAACCACCAGGAACCAGTTCACACTGTTGCACCTGAAACTCCCACTGTCAAGCACTGAGCAAGACATGTCAAAGATATTGTTGAAAAATCTGTTACAATATAATATTAGTCAATATTGATAATTATTGGTTATTTTTGTTTTTTTTTAAAAAACTGATCAATAATTAGCTGGTGATGTAATACTGTGCAGTTCTGGATTGAAGTTCAATAAAGTTATTGAACATTCTATTATTACAACTCAGAGCACTAGGGGTGCTCCAATCAGGATTTTTGCTGCCGATTCCGATGCCACTCACCCATGAGGGCAGATCACTGCCAATCACCTGTACTTGCTTTAGGTATAAATGCTACCATGTGATCTAGCAAAATGGAAGAATGATCTGGCAATAAATTCACCAGATTTAGACAAAAAACATGCAAAATACTTGCAGGCAAAATACAGAAGCTACTCAGTAAAAAGGACAACTGAAAAACCTGCAATAAGTAAAACAATATTTCAGTTAGGTTCTCAACAGGATAAATTATATAGAAAAAAAAAATCAAATAAATCTTACAACACTGTCTATATCAAACAATTTCAAGTGAAAAAGAAAACATTCATTCTAAGTCAAAAGCAGGTTGCATTCAAATAAACAATCCCAAGTTACTAAATCAAAGCTGCCTGAGAGTACTGCTAATTGTTTGGTGCTGGCTCTGGTGGGTTGTTTCTGACAGTGCAGAATTATTCTGTAGAACACAAGGAGGAAGCAGAGGAGCTCAATTTTTATTCAGAGCTCATCAGTCTCATGTTAGGACGGCGAAAGTTTTAATACATGGAAAAAGTTGCTTTTTCAACTTACATGCTGCAGCTTTAAGCAGCTGCTCAATGTGAGAGTCTACTGGCTAGTGGAGGTTGAACGGCGCTATGTCTGCGAAATATTACTACAAGTATCGCGTAGCAGTGATCCAACCGGGAGAGTAGAACAAGCATCTTCCACCGCTAGCCTGATGACTTTATTTTTTGGGCAATTTGCTTAGTTTTTGACCGTTATGCTCATCTGGGTGAGTGTTGGTAGTTGTGCACTGCTTTTCCTGCTGTCCGATCGCTCCGGTCCGGATGTCTTTTTTTCCTGCAGTGAGCCTCAATAATTCACTAAACTCCGTCAATGCTTGTTTTTAAATGTCATATTAAATTTGCTGTGTTGATGCATTCTGATGTGATTTTTCCATCACAACAAGCAAACTTCCCCATTCACTCTCAGTGTTAAAGTTTCACACGACATTGCTTAGGATTTGCTACTGCGCACTTGCGCAGTGTGAAGTAAAGGGGAAGATATGTTGCAAGTTAGGCCTCTGCAGGCTGCAAAACTGATCATTCTGGTGATCAGTTTTTGTGATCAGCAATAAGAAACAGTGATTGGCGATCACCAATCACATACTTTTTCACAGAAATCGGCCAATCATGATCCTCTACAGAGTACTACTACTATTTTTTATTGATATTATGATATATATATATATTATTAACTTATTGCCCAGCCCTAAGTCAAAGTCCTCCTAACCACTGGTCTGGCTCTGGGTCAGAGGTCAGGGGTCAGGGTCGAGTCCTGAGACACCTCAGCTGTTTCACATCCAGCATGCAAAGCTGCTGACATGAGCTTCAGTGGGAACAGTTGTCCATGCATTAGATACTAGAGCTGTCCTTCCAGCTTGCAGTAATCTCATTAGTGTGTTACTGTGTTTGGGCTAACCATAACTCCGGTGTGTGGGGGTTATGGTTAGTTCAGACTCTCAACAACTGTCAGCAGATCCTTCACAATAAAAGTTGAGATGATAGTCTCCTTTTCCAGGATAGGGTCAGCAGTTGGTTAGTGTGAAAGAGGGTTTCTGTTCTTTAATCTTAGGTTTTTATTCTGTTCATTACAGGAATTTAAGATGGTCTAGTAGCCCTCTTAACTACTAACGGGGATGGAAGGTGGACATGACCCCCACGTCCACCTTCCATGAAATTGTTAAATAATTCTTGATAACTCCTGCTTCACTCCTTTCCTAACCGGATGCATTCACTCACCGTCCTCCCAGGAGAAAGGAGCTGGGGCCTCCAGATGTGGGGCTTCTGGCAAGTGCAAGCAGCTGGGGAAGTCAAAACCGATCCGATCCATCTCTCTGCGAGCTCTCCGTAGGATGACCCCTCCATGGTCCAGCATCCTCTGAGCCGCCTTGTAGAAGAATGTTTCCTTGGCATTGTACGTCATGCAGTTACTAATTATGAGGTTAAAGTCATCCTCAAACTCATCCAGGCTGCAGTAACTGTGAGAATCAATTCGTTTCCTCATAGTTGAGAAGTCCATGGGCTTTCTGATGTGCTCCAGGTAGTCTGGGACCTGTAGGGGCAAACAAGACACAACGAGGCTGAGAACATGTAGAGCAGGCGTCTAAAACTCCAGTCCTCCAGGGCCAGCGTCCTACGCCAACCTTCTTCAGCACACCTAGCTTCAACGTTAGCTCATTAGCAGTTTTTTGTAGAGCAGGACTGCATGCTAGAGATGGAGTCTAACCATTTAATTCCAATGTTTAGGACGGGGGATAAATCTGAAAGTTGCAGGACTCTGGCCCTCGAGGGGAGTGGTCTGCAGTTTCAGACCACTGCTCTAGAGAGACTGTAAATGAAACTTTCAGACAGAGCAGCTGTTACATCTGGATAGTTATTTCATACAGTCTGTCAGAAGAAAGACTAAGTGTTACAAACCTCCTTAATGCAGACAGGCTGTGCGAAGATGCTGTACTGGTCCTTGTCCTGCAGCTGACTGAGCACAGCTCTCAGCAGGATGTTGAAGGGAGTCAGCTGCAGCTCCAGCACCGACTGATGAAGCTTTATCTGCAGAGAGAATAACAGAGCATCTGTTCACAACAATCATTCTGCTGCAGGAACTTATTAACTATACTGAATAAATCAGAGCAGACAAATACTTCTTATCCTCATAGAAGCTTTTTGCATTTTCTCACACTGGAGTTTTTTGTGACAGATCAACAAAGTACAACAAAAAGGTCAAATGGACAGAAAATGAAACATCCTTTAAAATGTGGAGACAAGCTAGAAAAAGGGCTTTTTCTGGGTTTTGTTTGTCTCCTCATCTAGAAAGACCAAATTTAGACAAGTGACATCAAAGAGCCAGATGTTGGTTGGTTATTGCAGGGGTCCCAAACTGTCTATTTTCTTTTTATGTGGTATTTAATGTCTATCTCTGAAGTAACTAGAAGGGCTTGTCTGGTTTGTCATTACTCTATTACTGAAGCATTAGTTGCCAGGTATTGGGATCATGAATGGACTAAAGATGACCAGACCCAGTGAAGCTAATCAGCTGCACTGTTTTTTATGCACGGGGTTTCAGAGTGTAGGAGTCAGATAAAAGGACAGAACATTTTCTAGATTTACATCTGTGAGACAAATGGAACATTTGAACAGATTTAATCAGAAAGTTGTTGAATAGTAATGGAGCACTGAGATAGTGAGAGAGAAGTGACTGACTCTACCTCATCCCTTTTCAGCTTCTCCCGCTTCCTGATGAGCTCCAGCAGCAGCCGGGTTCGCTCCAGGTCATGGCGCAGACGGTGCCACACTTTCAGCTGCTCCTTCAGAGCCTGATTTGTCTCCATACGCTCCTGAAGACATCACACAAGGTTTGTGATCAGAATCAGGAGGATATTGAAGCGTTGAGGGTGTGAGTGTGATGGGCAGCATTGACCTTCTGCTGCTGAGCTTTAGAGGGTTGAGGGTTGGCCTGCAGACGGCGGATCAGAGGCACGTTGTTCCTCGACTGCCTCTTCAGCACCCAGTAACTCAGCAGCCGCTCAACAAACTGCCGCTTCCTCTGAACTGCTACCTGGTTCAAGATGGCATCGAAACTGGGCCAGACAGGAAGACGCATTTACTAACAGAACACCTTAGACTGTGGACAGTAGACACTTCTAATCTCCAACATTAGATTTGTCTAATTCTCTCTAAATCTTTGGACTCTGCTTCGAAAATGTTCTTTAAAAAAATGAGAGTCTGGGATCAATTACCTTGATGCAGTGATGCTGGGCCCAGGGTTAGCTTGGGTTTCAGGTTCTAGTTCAGGTTCTGACTCTGCTTTTTTCATCTTTTTTTTCTGCCAGCTTTTGGAGCGAGGCTTCCCCCTCTTTTCTGCCCGCTTGTGACAGGCTCCGTTCTTGAGCCGGAGCTCGTCGTAGACATTGAGAGGCCGCTGGTCGCAACCTTCGGGTGTGTGGCTACAGCAGTAGGCGGTCTTCTTCACAGAAAAGGTGGTGGTGCCAGACTCGGTGAGCTCTTTGACGGGCTCCATTCTCATGTAGAGGCCCGCCTTCTGGGCGCAGCTGACATGGAAGGCGGTATAACAGTTGATCTTGTCACATTGGATGCAGGCCCCAGCGCCCTTGGCCTTGCACAGGTAGCATGTGAGTTTCCAGCGGGCGGGGGGGATGTTGCGGACGCCATCAATGGGCTCGATGAAAACTGTATCAGAGAAGCCAACCTCGGGGACCCACATGGCACAAACCACGTGGCCCCAGCGATCATCATCTGTCTTTTTCAGAGCGCCTCCACGATTCGGGCAGAAGAGGCACTCGGCTGGCCGTGACGGACTCTGTAGGCAATGACGGCACAGCCACTGACCCTCTGGGATGTACGGCACGCCGTAGCACTCCTGGTGCACGGCGATGTTGCACGAGTCACAGAAGAGAATGACATTGCTGTCAGCTCCGTCTCCGTCCATGCAGATGCAGCAAACAGCATCTTCATCCACCAGTGACTG
Source organism: Alfaro cultratus (assembly GCA_903066825.1). NCBI lineage: Eukaryota > Metazoa > Chordata > Actinopteri > Cyprinodontiformes > Poeciliidae > Alfaro > Alfaro cultratus. The sequence continues at coordinate 2,856 of CAEFZX010015564.1, read as the reverse complement.
CAGGTCACTCTGGCCCTGTGTAGCTAAGAACAACTCTTTCTCAAAGCGGTCCATGAGGAACTCAAAGAGATTGTGTGACACCTGACCGATGCCCTCGCTCTTCCTCTTCTCGTTAATGATCTCCAGCCAGGCATAGTCCTCCTCGTCCATGTCGTACTCCACTTCCTCATCCAGCTCCTCAGTTGTCCTCTCAGAGTATTTGTAATACATGGCCGGCCTTTTTGGCACCACCGGCAGATTGTACTCCACCATCCTGACCTTTGGCTCCAGTAGGCTGCCCAAGCTGCTGCCATGTGAAGCAGTGAGAGCTCCACTCTTCTTCTGCTGGTTCATTTTGAGGCGTACAGAGCGAACCAGAACCTGCTGGGGCTTCTCGTTGTTTTCTTTGTTGCTATTGCACTCCAGGATCTCCTGAGCCGTAGGGTCATCGTCGGCGATGACATCCAGCTTGTCGTAGATGCTGAGCCGGTGCACTCGGCCATCCACTTCCAGCTCTACCATTCGCTGAGCTTGTGCATATGTGAGAGTCTCTCTGTTGGGGGAGGGCTTGATAGGAGAAGACTCCCTCTTTAGCGTGGTGGAGCGGCGATTTTTGCATTTTTTCTTCATGATGAAGATATCAGGATTCTGTAGAGGAGAGAGGAAGTAACTATCAATGACTTACTGATGTAATGGTATGGCAGAAAAGTGAAGAACAACACCTGTGGATTGTTCGCAAGCTTTCTGGAGCCTTAGCAGGAAAGTTTGGGCTGTTACAACAAAATATGACGCAATGACCAACTCAAATCGAATGCAATTTTACTTACGCCTTCAGATGACAACATTTGAAGTGAGAATATGTTTCCAGAAAGCTTTGACCTCTTTTAGCCACCCAACATGTAAACTTTGGCCAGATGCTACAGGTTTAAAATAAGATTCTTTTATGGACACACCACCCAAGCTTTACCATATTTGTCAAATTAACACAGAAACTTCAATGTGTTTAACTGAGTTTGTGTGATAGATCAACATCAAATAGCTCATACTCTTGAAGTGATACATGATTTTCTGAAATTTTTCAAAATAAGGTGGGGCACGGAATGCATACATTTGTATTCAGTACCTCTCTGAGTCCAATTACATTTTCTAGTATTTCAGGGATGTCTTCATCAGTCTGATTAAAACCTTTTACAGAAGAACACACATTAGAACAATGTTCAACAGACCAGGGGCGGATGATCCTAGGAAAACATGCAACTATGTTGGTGAACGATGCTATGGCCAGTAGGCCTGTTGCAATAGACAATAAATCAATTAAAATGAACTTGATAATAAAATGAGGGCAATAATATTGCTTGTTTTGTTTTTGTTTTTGTCTCTCTCTTTCTACCAAAAAGACTGGATGACAAAAAACTTCTGATACCTCAAGTTCCTCCTCCCTTCTTGCTTCCTTGGTAACAACAAAATACAGAGGTAGCTAAAAGTGTCAGTTTTCCTCCACTCAGGCTGAACGCAACACACAGGACACCAAAGTGACAACAGCGACAAAAGTTTAAAAATTTTCAACTTTCTTGTGTCGAAAGTTGAAACTTTTTTTCCTACACAAAAAAAGTTGTGCATGTCTGCGTGTATGAGCTAGAAATTTCACATGCATGAATTATGCTATTCGCTCTTCTGAGCGAATAGCTTGAGGCAACAGTCGCTTGCCTCAAGCGACTGTTGCCTCAAGCTCCATAGAAAATGAATGGAGAGGGAGCAGCGCTGTCTACCTTCAAAATTACTTCAGCTATCTGCTGAGGTAATGGTGGTAGGTGGCCTCGTCTGTGGCCTCCTACCACAGAGAGTAGCATAAAGTCCGGTGCAGGAGTCAGGGAAACGCTGGTTTAAAAGCAGAACATTTCAGCTGCATTCTGGCAGTGCTTTAGATTCAAAGTGAATGACCATGGTGAACCACCGTTATTTTGTAAAACAGTACCAACTAAACAATACAACCAACATATCTGCACCTAAAATTTAACGATGCATTTTAGATGCATTGGTGAATGCTGGTTTCCTTGCTTGGGGACCGCCCAATTGACAGACAATCACTGAGATACGGTGGCAGTTTCTAATCTGGGTGACATGGGCAACCGCTCAAGTTGGGATCTTGTGGGGATCCTCTGTTCCATGGACCAGAGGACCTGAACGTGAACAGTGACTAATGCCAAGCCCCAATCCCCCTTCCAATTTTTTGTATTTAAAAAGGTCTTCTGGTTCCAGTGCTAAATGTTTTTTCAATGTTAGTTTATTGACATCCGAGAGGATGTATTTTTATTGTTCTGCCATTTTTATGCTATTAGTTAACAATGGTCTTAAAATAACCATACTATCGTTTATTGCAATTATTTCTGGGACCAACAAAATTTGTTATCGTGACAGGCCACATCATTTTATATAAATGAACATATTTAGCTAAACAGGTGAATGTCTTGCTGCTTTAGTCTTATTGCAAACACAGATCACAGTTGCTGAGTATTTCATACAGCTGTTAAAATAATGAAACTCATTTTCATTTCAACATGATTTTATTGGAAAAATATATCTGCTTGAACTAGCTTTCACTATATGTCATGGCAACTACCACTAGTTCCCATGACATACAGTACAGACCAAATGTTTGGACACACCTTCTCATTCAATGAGTTTCCTTTATTTTCATGACTATTGACATTGTAGATTCACACTGAAGGCATCAAAACTATGAATTAACACATGTGGAAATATGTACTAAACAAAAAAGTGTAAAACAACTGAAAATACGAATTATATTCTAGTTTCTTCAAAGTAGCAACCTTTTGCTGTGATTACTACTTTGCACACACTCTGCATTCTCTTGAT
>CAEFZX010015562.1:0-33249 GCA_903066825.1 Alfaro cultratus | reverse complement strand
ACAACGAGAAATTAAAGATAGCAAATGAAAAATTATGTTGGGGTGCCTACTAATAACTTGTTTTTCACCCCTCTACAATAGCAATAAAAAAATTATAGTAATAAAAGCTATCTTTAAAAAATACTTCTCTCATTATTCTGTCACTTAGTGAATAGAAACAGAATGGTAATCCTAATGCACCTAAAACCGGAAAAAATATTCAAATTTCATATCAGACAGTGTGAAAAAAATGCATATGTGTCTCTTCTTGTTGCTGTAGTGACTAAACTGTTGAGCAGTCTGGTGTGATGGGCCAGATATATTGTAGCCATCCCTGAAAATTATTTTCTGCAGTCAACTGTGAAATTTCTTGAGGAGGTTGTAATTTGTGGTGATAATTGTGCCAGCAGCTGTGAGAGTGGCCTTGGCTTGCTGTTATAGTGGTCGGAGCACTTTGTCAGATGGTCTTGAACAATTGGACTCTGTAGCTCTGAGAATCTAAAGCTGCCTTCTGGCAGCAGATAAATTGCAACATTCTTTTATTGTCTAGTTATGTTTGTTTCCAAAATGTCTTCTTTACATGCTGTCATTTGTAAAACGTAGAATAGACGTGTTGTCTAAATCTTTATTCTGAGGAATCTGCAGTAAATGTTCACTGTCGGTGGCACATAACTTGTATGACCTGTGTGGTTTACATCATACAGGTGGACATACTGGGTGATCAGGCTACTGTTGTTTTCAGGCAGCGTGTCAGTGCTTTCTTGTTTGTCTTCAGGTTTTCATTTGAATTTCTTTGTAACTTGTGCTTTAACCACTGCAGATGTGTGGGTAAATAACAAGGTTTTCCTTTCACAGTTTATTGATTTGACTTGTTATAAATGAAAGATTAATTAATTTTAATATGGAAGTAGACAGTTAACAATTAAGACAAATTAAACAAAATATTTCAGTTGTTTTAAAAATGTTGACAGGTGGTGATTTTTCTTACTCATTTTACAAAACTGTATTTGTTTTTCTGTGAAACCTTGCAGCATAAAAACAGGTGAGGTAGGGCTGAGAAACACTGTAAATAAATGTATTTAAGGATCATTAATAGAAGTAGGGAGCTAGATAAGACTCATAAATAACAGTAACAATCACAAAGTCAGCAAAATGTCACTTTATGTCATCTTGTTCAGTGTCTTTCCATTCTGGTTTCCTAACAAATCAAGATAAGCAGTGAAAGTTATTTATATGGTAATACACTAAGAAACACAACACATGTAGTCTGGATTCAGCAGAATATAAATGAATCTTGCTTTGAGAGTTAAACTATGTCCATGTTTATACATGCATATTCTTATTTTTCAAACCTATTTACATTGCAGATTTTTTGTCATCTTATGTTTCCAGATTTCAAAAGTACATCATATACCTGTAACGTTAAAGTATTGTATGAAATTATGAAATTACACCCCTTCTCCTCACTGCATTCAGTCAGTCACTAGTTTACGACTTTACATGTTGTCTCACAGACAGTGAGATATGAGCTCCATTCATACTTCAACAAGCTACAGTAACTGCTACAGAGAACCTTGGCAGCAGTAATAGTGTGTATACTTGCTTCATATTTTCTTCGCATTGAAGAGTCTATAAAACTGAAATCCAGACAGACAAGGGACCCATTATAGACAGTAATATATGTCACATTGCCAACAACTGGAGTAAAATATTGAAAATGAAATCCAGCTCTGTAAAGTTTTACTCACCAATATAATCTAAAATAACTCCTAAATTTCTCAAATAGGTATAGAAAATATGTTCTATCAAACTTCCTCTTAAAAAAGAGGAAGAATATAACACATTTTTTGTGCAAACTCTACATAAATGTTGTTACAACAGAAGGAGATTGGTGGAACAATAGTGTCCCATGAGCCCAACATAATACAGTCAAGTATATTCAGCCTCCGAGTCAAGAGCCTAGAAATGCAGGTTGTCTCTCTTAGCAGATACTGATCACATTTCACCATCTCTCTTTCACCTTCTCGTGGGAGCTGAGTCTATTTTCCTTATCAGACAGACAATAAGTCAAAAGACCTGAAGGAAACGAATAAATGGAAAAAGGCATGCATAAAAGATGAAGACATTGTTGCAATGGATTTGAGCAAGTGCTTTGCAGACATAGACTAAATGGACTTCCTGTATAAACAGAGCAAAAATAGTGGCGACATAGTTTGACCAGATAAGGGATGACGTTGAGAGATGTGGATTTGAAGAGAAAGGAAAAGATAAGATGGGAAATAAAGATATAGAGAAAAGTTAAGAAAGAAAAAGAATAATGAAAACTAGAGCAACAATGTGTCAGGTTCTGTGTTTTTCAGTGTTTATTTTCGAGTTTTTCTGTGTATTTATTGCGAGTTTCTGTGTCTCTGTGCTCTTCGTGTTGTCCTGTCCTCCCCTTGATTGTTTCCCAGGTGTGTCTCGTCCCTTGATTGCATCCCTGTGTATTTAGTCCCACCTGTGTCCTGTGTTCGTCGTCGGGTCCTCGTCTGAGTTTGTCTGACCGTTACCGTCTCCACTCGTTTGCTGTGCGCTACCTGCTTTAAGCCCCTGTATTCCGCTTCACAGTGCTGCTACAGTTGTGGACTGTTTTCCTGGTTACCATCATTAAATATCTCATTTTACTGCTACCTGGGTCTCCAGCGTTTGCCTCACCACCTCACCTACACCGTTTTTCTGACACAATGTTGTGTTTCAGAACTAAACTTTATGTATAACAATTCTTTCTTCACCTTCTCGCTACATTCACTGAGTTAATTTACATGGTGGTGGAGGGAAGGAGTCATTTTGTATTCTTCAGGCACATTGTGTTATTTAAATGCTCAGTTAAATAATGCTCAGTAAATTACGGTGGCCCTGAGGTGCAAACCACTTCAACAAATTCAAAAACACAACAACATTATCGGAGCACAATTACAAATTCAAAAACACAACATCATTAACAAAGCACTACAACATTAACAAAATGGAAAGGGTATGTCCCAGTTGGAGACCAGAGAAATCGCTGATTGGACAATAGGTATGAATACGTATACGCTGAGTCCTACTTACATCACCATCATCTTGAAAGTGGCAGTGGAGAAAACGTGCTAACCCGAAACGTGCTGCATGGACTAGTTGCAACGGTTTTACAGTACAAAGTGGACCCACTGCCTTTACCTTTCAAGGGTAAGAATTAAAGATAATAATAACGTAAGTTTACGAGCAGAATTTCTTGACTTTGTGGCCAGTACTGTGCATTTCCATGGTGAAACAAACTTCTGAACAACCAAGAACTATTTCCTTTGTAACTAAATTGGCCCAGTTGACTACTCTAATTATTTTATTAGCTTAGCTAACCTTTTTTTATACTGTGTTGTTTTTCTAAAGAGGGAGCGACAATGAGAAACCTGTAACGGGCGCTTTTGCCGTTTGTTTATTGTTGCCATGGTTACCTAGAAGCTCGCAAGACAAGTCGCTGTTTGTCTGTGGTCAAACAGGGTTACTTTAAGGTACGTCAGTTGTCTGTAAGATGTTTCTTATAATTTATGTAGATTAAAATAATTTGTTTGATATAACAGCGAACCTGAAGTGGACTGAAAGTACATTAATCCAGAGAGCAGCGCGGAGACCGAACCGGGGGATTTCGTCAGGACAGGTCCATAAAGATCAGAGCTGGAGCTGTTTTTCTTCAGACTTCTGTTTTGTAGCTCATCTCTACAATGTCGGTGTTTAGATGCTAAGTCAATGCCCCGATATGATGAAGATACGGGGTTTTTTTGTTTTGTTTTGGGGGTTTTTCCTGAATGTGAATGAATCAGGGATGTATTTTCTATTACACTATTAGATCATTTTTTATCATTCGCTTTAACCTGTGGCTAGCCAAATGTCTCAGAAAGCCCAGTCACTGAACTGCTCCCAGCTTGACCAGCAGACTGAACCCCTGCCTGTGCTCTGTGTTGCCTGTATAATATAAATAAATTTGTAATGTACTGTACACTTTTTTCTTTCACTTTTTGTGTATTTTAAATGAAATATCTCAATTTGAAGTATTAGGGTATTATGACAGTTTATGTAAAGAAATTAAAAGTAATTTAGTCTGTTAGATTTCATTCACACTGCTGTCTATAGCACAGTTGACATATTACACTGTGATAAATATTTTTTAAAGTAAAAATGTGTAGCTAAAGTTTGACAACTATTATCAAAGTTTGTCTTTACAATAAAATGCCTAAAAATTTCAATGAAGTTACGTTTCTTTATTTGTATCTTGAAATAGCAAATGCACATTGAATTATGGAATTGTGTTAATATGTTCATGAATACATCACTGTAAGCGTGTAGGTGTGTGTGCGTGTGTGTTCATCAATAAAAACGATTTATCAGAATTAACTGTATCAAATGTAATTATTGTGCCCCAAAACAATTAAATAATCACATCAAAAACTTTGAAACGTTGTCCTTAGTTGTTTTTTTTTTTTCATTCCTATATATAATAGTGTGAGAGATTGTGTCAATGACATTCATTAACTTAAAATACTTTGCAGAAGAGCACTTTACGAAGTTCGGTCCATTTATTTGTATTGGCTTTCAATATGGCCGATGCTATAATGTATCGCAACAACGGGCCGACCCGCTCAAGCGATAACTTCCGTTTCAAAAGCACTGTCGTCCAATCAGCGATCTCTCAGGTCTCCAACTGGGACATACCCTTTCTGTTTTGTTAATTGTTGTAATGTTTCATTAATGTTGTTGTGTTTTTGTATTTGTAATTGTGCTCCGTTAATGTTGTGTTTTTGTAATGTGCAATTGTGCTATGTTAATGTTGAAGTGGTTTGCACCTCAGGGCCACCGTAGAAAATGCTGCATGAATCACTTAACCTAAATTAACTTATAAACATAGCTCTAGCTGAACCTATTAGCCTGCCTGACACTCTCCCTTCACCACTTCATCACAACAGTGCTTCATTCCGTTTACCGATGTCATTCACAACCGTCCATAGGAGACTCATAGTTCCATCAGGTGCTTAATAGTTGCTGCTGCCACTAGTCTGGGGACTGAAGGTTCAAACCAGAGCTTTGTAGAAAGAGTCGGGGATTTGTAAGAGCATGCGTTAAGGCACAAGCGGGAAATTCAAGGATTCCTCAGACATGCATGGGAAAATCTAATTTCTTCCATGCATTAATATTTTAATTAGTAAATAACATTATAAAGCTCAAAAAAGTAGATTTTACATAATACTGCCCCTTTAAGTAATTTGATTGTACAGACTGACCATGCAGAGGCTTGATCAGATAAGTGAAATTTAAGACAGCTTTTCAAAAAGTGATTAAACACAGATACATGAATTGGCAATGAGGGCAATTAGGTTTTTACATGGGGCCAAGTTGTTTTTTTATAATAGGCTAACAACAAATTGTTTGATGTTCTGAAACATTTTGTGAGACAAAAAATAAAAAAAGACAAAACTGAAAAAAAAAATTAATGAAGTACTGTACTTATTCTTTTTGGGCTTTCCACCAGTTCATATTGAAAGAATACATAAGAGGATGTTCATTAGTTGACACTACTCCTAAACAGACAAGAGGAAATGTAGGAAAAAGAGTCAGTCACTGTGGAATGATGAGTGTATTTTTTTTCTGTGTTTACCTTCCTGGCTACTTTTGTAATTAAATGTCACCAGTAAGTAATGATGCTCTCCAGACTGTAAGTGCATTGGCTCTAAAAGGAAATGTCGATGTTTGCTAATGGAATGCAGACAGAGGCAATGCTATGATTGATCAGTTGAGCAGCATGACTTAAGGAAACAGGTTGAGCTGATTGCTCAGTGAAATGAGATTTTTTTTTTTGGTCATATTATTAGCTCTATGCTTAATTTTTTCCTCTATTCCTGAACTCAGATTAACACATTTTCAAGTTGCTTTTTTATATTTAGTGAAATTAGCCTCAAATGTTTACCTTTAATGTCTTTGGTAAAATGTTAAGTGACTTGTTTTTAATGCTTTGCTGTCGGTCCCCACTCTGGTAGCAGCTTGTGATATTTCACAGCTCGTCATAAGAACATGGAGGGCTTTTTCTATAGGAGTTGTCCAATTTCTCAGGTCCAATTATTTCTGCAGTGTTAGTTAGTGATTTGTTTATTTTATAGAGCAAAGATAATATCATTACTCAGTCTCCTAAATCTTGTTAGCACTCTTTATCATCTCCTTAATCACACAACCTGAAAGCACTAATGAAATATTCTGACTGCTCTGCAGCACTGACTTGTTGCTTTTGTTGAGAAGTGATTCAATCTATTAAGAAAAAGATAATCACTACCTGTCATGGTTGTAGGCAGTTATCTGACCCACATGCACAAATACTCTCTGGAGGCAAAGTGAGTCTTAAAAGGTTTATTTTACAATTATTTGATTAATGACTCCAGCAACCAGTGGGGTTGCTGGAGACCTGGAAGCAGAAACACTGTGTGGATAAGGCGATAGGTAAATGGTCTGTATTAGTATAGCGCTTTATCTAGTCCAGAGGACCCTAAAGCGCTTTAAACCACATTCAGTCATTCACATACCTATTCACACACTGATGGTGGTAAGCAAAATTGTAGCTGCATCTCCCCTGGGGCAGATTTTACAGTAGTGAGGCCGCCATACACCAGCTCCGCAGGGCCCTCTGACTAACACCAGCAGGCAAGGTGGGTGAAGTGTCTCGCCCAAGGACAGAACGACAGAGCCACTGTCGGCCCTCCTGAGCAAAACGGAATAGTGAATGTGAATAAATGGAGGGGATAAAAGGAAGGAGTTTACTGAAGGGTGAAGCACACCAGGGAGGAGTGAGTGGAATCCAGGGTTGTTGGTGTGTGTGGTGGTTTTAGCCAGAGGTTTGATGGAAACTTGGAGCTGGATGATAAGGAGAGTGGAGGAGGCTTGGAGCTGAGAATGAGGAGATGACGGTGAGGGCTTCAGCAGGTGGAACAGAGTGAGCGTTGGAGAGCAGACAAGTTGGCTCAAAGGAGGATGATGATGAGGAAGGAGCACAGAGATTGCTGGAAGGGAAAAGGATCCAGAGCTTTTATTGGTGAAGTGCATATTTAACAAGGATATCTATGGAGAGCTGAGATAGTGAGTCTAAGAGACAGCACGGAAGCTACCACAAAGATTATTGCTGCTGAGCTTCGTCCGCCGAACAAGAACCTCCAACTCTAGATTTCCACTGCGTCTTCTAGTCAGGCCAGCTAGTGGAAACATGGAGCTGTGAAACTGAGAGAAAACCCACCAAGTAAACACAGTAACCCAAATTCCTGACATTATCTGTAATATGCTGAGAGCGATTGTCTCTTCTAAATTGAGAGTCTGCAACCTGTGGCTCCCAACTTGCCTTGATTCTTTAGGCCCTTTACACTGGCCTCATAATATTATTAGTCAATAATAACAATAATAATAATAGTAGCAGTAGTAATAATGATATCAGTAATATGAAACAGAACAGTGTTCAAAAAGTTTCAAAATGTGCAAAAGGTCAGGCTCTTTGTGGAATATTAAAAAGCAGTTCAAGTGTTGAACTCAAAGTCTGTAGTTTTTCTTAGTGTTCATCAAAGTGAATTGCAGAGATAAAGTTTTTTGTATGCCTATACCATCTAGTACACAAAAATATTTGATTGTGTCATATTGGGGGATAAAATCATTTGAAGTGGAATATGCTGTATTGGGTCAATAATATTGGTAATTTTCTTGGGGTGACTTTTTTAGAGTATAGATCAAATCTGGCATCTTGCACATATTTAGAAAGCTATTGGGTTATTGTTCGATAACAAAATGCACACCTACCCAACACAAAACAATTACCCTTCTGTGTATTATGTCCAACACTAATTAGCTTCCACATGGCTTGCTAAGTTCCAATGTGTAAGACATCATTAATACTGCTTACTAATTTAAAACACAGATTATCTTGATTGTAACATCACTTGTCATCAAGTATTGGACTGTTGCAATAACTGCATGTGTATTTGTATGTCTAATTTGTCTGAGAAAGTATGGAAATGAGCAGCGGACAGGATATGTGTTGACAAGATCCCGGCATATAAAGGCAAAGCCAGCAAAAAATAGAAAAAGTAATAAAAAGTAGTATGAAAGAAGAAAGGTGAAAGACATCAGATCCTCTGTGAAGAATCAGATAAAAAGAAACTACATCTCAAAAGACATCATCCGATAAAACAAAAGACAAGGTTTCTCATTTGTGTTTGTACAAATGAGCAGCTGAAGTTGTAACTTATCTTTATTAAAGACCCTCTATAAAAGGTATATAAAAGGTGATTTCGAGATATGTTTCATCTATGAACTCACTACACAGCCTGTGAAGCAGATCAGTGAGTAAAGCACAAAATCATAAATGATGAATGTTCTAATGTCCAAGGCAAACTCCACCACCTTCTGTGAACCATTTGTTCTTGGGTGGTTCACAGAAGGTGGTAGACAAATTTCCATAATTTGATATAATCATATACTTTCACTGATTGTAAATGTATGTTGGTGTACAACAAACTGACCAAAACTGACTAAAAGGGAGAAGTCGTACAGAGAAAGCGAGAGAAGAGAATGTAAAAGTAACAACACAGTGGGAAACATCTGTTTAATTCACTCTCTGCCTGCTGTCAACGTTTGTAAATTGAATGTCAACATTGATGATGCTTTCCAGATTGTAAGTAGCTCAACTCCAAAAGGTGTGTTGGTAATGGAGTGGTAACGATCGATCAGCAGAAAGGAGAGAGCTGTCACTACAAGTGCAGCAGTAGATCTCAACTCTCAGCCAGAGAAAATGAAGCTTTTCCACCTCCAGTCAAAGTCTGGAGTTACATCACTGTTTTCAAGATGACAAAAAAGAATGGTGCCCAATAATTAAATCTAAATCAAAATATTTTTATGCTTTAATTTAAAATGTGTAAATTCCTAAAAATATGATGAAAGAAAAAGAAAAGATCAAGGGATGTCTAGGAAAAACTTTGTACAATAGGTAGTCTTCTTACTATAAATGTGCAGAGGCCCACTGTGGGAACTGATCCCCAGCAGGGGTTTCATGTTACTGCCTTAGTGCCCATTTCTTCCCCCCTAAAATGTCTTCACCTTCCTGAAATAATGGCCTAAGCCATTTCCTCTAACATATCGTCACCTTTCTAAAATAATGGCCTAAGTCGCTTTTTTTCCAAAAATGATTTTGGCAAAAAAAGAAGAATAAAAAAATCACCAACCCGTTTTTTGCTACAAAATGACTTAGGCCATTATTTTAGGAAGGTGAAGATATTTTAGGGGGGAAGAAATGTGCACTAAGGCAGTAACATGCAACACAACACAAAAAATTGGATCTTCAGTTTGGGATAGTGGATCTTGCTTGCAAAGGAGAGACTGACTGTGCCTCCCCCTCACTTTGTTCGGATGTACACTACATGCCAATTTGAAAGCACTATGCCACTCACATTTCTGCAAACATATGTACATGCACAAGGAATGAGGACAGGGGGGAGTGTGGTGTGGCTCTCTGCTGTGACTGCCTTACATCTCTGCCGCCTCGGTGGGGAGTGCTGGTGTTAGTATAACATTGAAATGTCTGGTGGTAGTATGGCGGCGGACCAGTAGGGAAGGGCACCCCTCTTGTGTCATGAGTCTCACAGCTCTGCACATAATGGTTGAGTTTCTGATTCCATGTGATAGCGTGAGGCTTAACTTGCCAGTGAAAGAAGTCACGGCAGATATGTTTTGATTATATATTATGTGAGCTACATTGTGTCAGAGACAGCACTTCTCTCAGAACATTAACTGGGTCTTTTCGAAAATGGTGCGTGAGTAATGATTTTCACTCGAATGGCACAGCTTTATTAACTGTGGAATGGATGTTTTATTTTGCAAGGCCAAAAGGACATTTCAGTTCTTTCTTCAGATATGGATGGAAAATAAAATGATGGTCATTTAGCATTTCAAGGGAAAGACAACATGGGCTTGACTTTGTTTCTTATGAAAAGATGGACTTTTCAAAATGTAGTTTTCCTTTAGATTATTTGACAACGATCAGTGATTTTTTTTATTTTTTTTTCTCAAGGCCTTGGCTTTTTGCTGACATCTGGGAAATTTATTATTTTTTTTTTTTCAATCAAGGTATTGTTTATCTGTAAACAAACAACAAATTTCTGACCCAGCTGTGTAATTGGGTCAGAACTACACGCCGAATTGGAAATTTCTATGCGATTAGTGGTCATGTATTGTGGGCATACACTATTTTACTTTCAGTCTAAATTTAGTTCTGATTATGGTCTGTTATGTTACATTTTCAGTCATATCTGTCTGTTATAGCTTCATCTTAATTTATTTCAGTCAAATTTTAATAATAGTGTATATGCATGATTTACTGGAGAAAAAGAAGAAATGATCATGTATCAAAGCACTGTCTTTAATCTAGGTTAAATAATAATCAGCTGTTCATATGAATTAAACAACTCTCAAAATATTTACTCTGTTTCATATTGATAACAATGGGAAGAGAAAATAAGCAAAACCTTTTCTTTGTCTATTCAACAAAACGTTTTCATAGATTTAGCTCAATTTCTGAATGTGTGGTTCAAAAATCTGACTGTAGTGAAATCTTCTTGTGTCTGTATATGAGCAGATGGAACTGCCGACTCCAATCTGGTAAAAAATCTGACCTTCAGCAAACACTAAGGATTCCTCCTACTGTCCATTGTTGTACAACTATCTGCATACAAAGCCACTTTCTTCATCTACTTCATCATAAATGCTATATTTTTCTACTAATTGTAACGGGTAAAACCTTCAGATAGACCTGAGTCGAAGAGCAGGCACTCATTTTTCAAAACAGCAGTCAGCCATTGATTAAAACAGGAAGTTACTATGGCAACAATAATTTAGGGCTTCCTCTTTTCCACAGTTCATGTTCATTTGTATGTTGCTGAGGTACATAGCACTCAAAAACACATTTTCTCTCTCATTTAGGATATGTCTGAGCTTTTACCAACAGAAAAGTGAAATATATGTTTTTAAAGAATTTTCCATTAGCGTTAGGAGAACCCAGAATGCTCATCACAAATCTACGTTAGTTTTGATTTAGATGTTTTATCATTCAAGTTACGAGAAAGGGAGAGAATCAAACACAGTCGAAGTCTGAGAAAAAAAAAAGCAGATTACATTGATAGTTGGTACAATATTTACTAAAAACAAGCCTTTGGTTTTTGCATCTGGTTGTATTTCACATATTGGTTTTCATATTGCTGCCACACTAAATGATTATGGAAAGACACTATTAAATAAGGAGTGGATAATAAATGTGCCAATCTAAATACTAAAAATCATTCACAGCAAATTGTGATCAAGATTATGTGGTTGTTTGTCCTTTGTGTCTCTGTGTTGCCCTGTGATGGACTTGCGACTTGTCCAGGGTGTATCTTGCCTTTTGTTCAGTGATTGCTGAAATAGACACCATCAAGGCTCAAGGGGGTATACGAGGGTAGACAATGGGTAGGTGGCTAGGTGGATGGATGGGTGCATGGATGGATCTTTTTTCATTTCCATCATGTCTGTGGTTTATCAGATCATCTGTTGCTATGATTTTATGCTTTCATCTAAAAGACAAGCTTTGACCTTATGCTACACTCTAAAGTGGATGAGCATGAGTGACCCTGCCTCTCATCCACCGACTGCTTGAGACAAGTTTCAGCTCCTGCTCCTGAATGGATAGATAAATAAGCCTCTTATTTATATCTGAAAGCAAATATTGTAGGTCATCGACTGTTTAACCTTTCCTCTTGTCTCCACTGTGCATGGTTTGACAAAAACACATTTGTCACAAATAACAAGAAGGATAGTTTATCAGAAGGCCTGGTTTTAACAATTCTGATAACTTCTGACCTCAAAACTACAAACGCAAACTCAGACAGTATTTCATAGTTGACAGAGTTTATGGAACAGCTTCATAGGTAAAGATAACAGTTTGTCTCATGTTGGAACAACAAAGACATGCAGGCTGAGTTCATATGGTGTCCTCTACTGTCCTCATGTTGCTACAAAGGCAACAGACACAGCTGGATGATAAATGGAAACTTAAAACAAGAAAAGGACACAAAGTGGAATTCTTTCATTTATCCCACCCAGGCTTAGTAAGACTGACACTGAAAGATGAAAATGTTTTTCAGTAGTGAAGGTTTACATTGAAGCATTTATGTAAACAAATGTGTTGTTTGATTTTTGAAGCAGTTTATTGTAGTGCGCTAAAATGCTGTGCACTTTGTGGCTATTAGTGTTTCCTCTGTAACACATTCAATGTCATTTTGTTGAGATAAACACTGTCTAATTCTCTGTATGTTGTCTCTCAGTTACAGTGATATCTTCTCTGACTAGAATCTTATTTCAATTTTTGTACTGGTTTGAGCAATATGAAGCAACACAGACCTTCACAGTAACCTATGGCTTCATTGTAAAGCAGGAAAAGGGAGATCTATTTAAAGGAAGAGGTGCTCATGTATATGTGCTTCTAGTTTTGTTCCCATTTGTGTAAAACACAGAGGGACCAAACAAACATTGTAATTTAAGGAGTTGCATGCAGTTTCATAGTTCATTTCAAACAAAGGGTTTAATTATTTGTTGTTAGATCAGATTGCTCTAAACACCTATTTAGTAAACTGGTCCAACCTTCATAGTAATTGTTGTGATGAATAAGTGACAGTTTGATAACTTTAGTAAGGATTGATACCAGTAAGACTTGCTAGCAAGGTTTGTTTCAAATTTTTTGACACATTAGATTTGTATAAAGTTTTAAAACTTTAATTCAGAATGGTTTGATGAGGCAGGACTCACATACTTTTGAGAGACAAAGTAACTGCTTCACAAAATCAGCCATATATTTTCTTCAGGACCATTTAACCCTAAAGGACATTTCAAGGTTAAGAAAGAGATTCACAACAAAACAGTCATATCTAATTTCAGATTTAATTATTATTATTATTATTATTATTATTATTACTTTTTCATTTCAAAGTGGGATATTATGTAAAAATGACGTTTTTAATTATGTTATAATGTTATTTGATCATCAGAAACATGCCTGAAGTGCTGGTTGGGTTCTTCCATGCATTTTTGAGGAATTCTTGAATTTACCAAGGCACCCTTCAGAAGTGCCCCAACACTTGTTCCCACAATGTGCCACAAAGTTTCTCCTTGGAGCTGCAGTACCCAGCCGAGCTTCCACCTCACAGAACACCCCTCGCCCGCGCCTTTCCCAGCTAGTGGCAGAAGCAATTAGCAAACACCTTGTGGAACTGTGAATCTGTTGAAATAATATGAGCTACATTTCAGTGCAACACTTGTTGATGGAATAATGGGAAGGCATTGTTTTGATGATGATGATGAGCTGAAGACAGTGTCAGAAAGAACAGATGCTTCTTAAAGAAACAGAGGGCAATTTCAAGTGTCAAATTAAAAAGTAAAATTTCTTTAAAGTTATGTTTGGTAGATATAGCATTTTATAACATGTGACGGTGACGTAGCTTATTGTACATAATAATATGGAAAATGCAAGATACCATCCTTTTAACAACAGTTAAAACACAGAATATTTTTTAGCTCTTGGTGCTTAATGACATCAGAAACAATTTCTAACTTCTGCAATAAAAAAAAAAGCTTTTAGATGTTTACAGTGTGTTTTTTCTTTCTTGCTGAACTGGTGAAGAACCTTACCTCCGTTGTATTTTTCTTACCTCTTTCTTGTCTTAGAGGTTGTTAATAAGGTCTGGTGTTTCGGACCTGAGTCACATGGCAGCACTTTGCATTGAATTAAACTTTAATTAGACCTGTACTGGGAATATAAACAAACAACACCGACACTTGCTCTGCACAACTTCCTCTCCCTCATCACTGTGTCTGAGTGTGGACAGGGTTTGCTGCTGTGACCATAAAGGTCATGCTGCCGGTGTTGGTGGTCTGGCCACGCTGTCACGGGAGGCTTCTGAAGGGCTCCAGGAGTCTAACAAAGGCACAAACAGAAATGAAGGTGGATGAACCAGAACTGAATGAGCTGCTACCAGACTGCCCACAGGCTTCTTCTGCTTCTGCTGAGTCTTACACTCTAACAAAGGTTTTGAGTTTATCTATAACTTAATTTTTTTAAATAATTAGCAATTAGTTTCCTGTGCAAAGGTCTGGTAATTAACCCTTGTAAAGTCATTATTCATTTTCTTCTCTTCTTTCTTTTCCCTTGACCTACATTCATAGGAGAAAGTGAAAATTAATAGCTTTACATAATTTGTTTGGATTAATGTGACAGACGCGCAGCTTGCCTTATAATGAAGTTGCAGATCTTTGCTAAAAAGACTAAATTAATCACTGATGTGTATAAAGTTATGTACAGTATATGTATTAGGCAATGTTAGGGATATATGATTCTATGTCTTTTCTCTATCTCTTTTATCTGCTTACACACACACACACACACACACACGCACACACACGCCTGCACACGCACATAACCATAACATATAGGACTGGCGACAGTCACATGTAAACATGACTGATTAAGGCAGGCCAACACTCCTTAGAGAGGGTCCAGAATGAGGAGAAAATAAAAGCAGACCTCACACTCCATTCTTTGCTTCAGTTGATTGCACCCTTAAGTATGCTGAGTAGAACCCAGAGCTGGACGGTAACTCTGTGGCTTTTCTATTTGTATGACTTTTGATCATTTTCGGCATTAAAGCCTGCCTTATACCTAGCCAAATCTCATTATTTCTCAAAGTAATGACTCTGAGGGGTATTTGTCGGGTCCTGAAACTAGTAAATGAATCTGCGTGTTGCACAGAAGGGAAAAGGTGCAGCACAACATCAATATGAAATTAGATACCATAAATATCATCCACAACAGAAACTCAAATGCTGCTGCTTCATGCCGTTTCTTTTTGTCAAACTTCTGAGGGCCACAGCTCTATAAAAAAGGGGAAAAAAGCATCTCCTTGGAAAAGATCAAAGGGAGAAGGATGTTTTTGAGTTTTTGCTTTGCTTGAAGCCAAAACTTTGAGCATGTCTGTAGTCTCAATACAATCCAGACAGAATTTCTTTGTATTTCTTATTTTTTCCAAATTTCTTCATATCTATTCAAGAGTTACATTTATGCTGACTAAGTGTGATGTCTAGGCATTTGTTTGCTATTTGGTTCTGGATTTTTTGGAGTCTCTGTAGTGACAAGGCTCCACACACGCATTTGCAGTGCCAGGGGGATTCAGCTGCTTGGCATAAAATTTCCACCCCTCTACCAACTGAGTGCCATTACCAGCCTTTGGTCATGGCCATAGACAAAGCAGCCAGCAGGGGAGCCCAGAATGTGAACGGTGGGGGAGCCAAGAGGTGTAATTTGTCGCAAAAGTGAGATACACTTTCAAAGTGAAAATCTCAAATTGTGGATCTTACACAACATTTCCTTAGTACACAACTTTATTCTGATTTGCAAGTGTCTGAATTTGTATTTATATCATACATTCTAGATTTTTGTGTATAAGACATCTTGAAAATGTATTATATTCCTTCTATTTCACATTTATGTACTACTGTGTGGTGGTGTGTACCTTATAAAATTCCTTTCATTTTGGAAATATGTTATTCTTGGGACTTTGATTCTATCAAACAGGATTAAATCTAATTAAATACTGTATGGGAAATGAAAAGCAATGGGAAATTCTACATTTTTGACTGGTTTCGGGCTGAAATGTGTTGTAGTTGTCCTCTGTCTGGTACTCCAATGTCCTGCAGACACCAATCCACCACCAGTGAAAGGTGAGCCTTCCCTTGATTAGGCTGATGAGCTTCACCTGTGGCCATATGACGCAAAACAAGGATAGAGAACTGAGGAGATGATGAGCGTATACTCAGGGTGTTTTGGAAGAAAATTACTTGAAGCCAAACCAAAGGAAAGCCATCTCTAAAAAATACTAAACTGAAAACCACAGTGCTGTCAGTGGGCTGGCTGCTAAATGAGGTGTTGGGGCAACCAAGGTGTAAGCAAATGGAACTTAAGGTGAGTAAACCACATCACTGTTATCTCATTCCTCCTTAAAACAGCCCCCATATTCACTATTTCCAGGCATTGTCAACACATAAGAAATGTATTAAACGTTTTGGATTTATTCTGGATCCAATAGTCCATAGTGATACCAATACATTGTGAAATTCCTCATGTCACAGAAAAGAGACAAAGGCTAAGCTTGCATTGACAACTTGCAGAACTAGCTTGTGGTTGCCTTTTCTCTCTCATTTTCACAAAACAAAATTTTTTTTTAATACAGTACAAATGACAGTCTGTCGTTTGTTGCAATTAATGAGACCTGTGCTTTTATTTGTAATCCTGTAGCTCGTTTAATATTACTCAGATCATTTGTTGATCTCTATAACTGGAAGCTGTTGGATTTTCATTTTTTTATTTTTGTCTTATCAGTTACTTTTAAATATTGATCAGTTTTGATTTCTTCAATCTTGGATGGCAAAATCTCTTAGAGATCAGTTGATTTAAATTGGAATTAGAAAGAAAAATAGTTTAAAATGTGATATTTACAATAGCCTTAAGAAGTCATGCACAACATTTTTCACTTGACCTGTGTGATGGTCATTAAATACATTTTGCTGTTAGGTTTATTTCCTGTCTTGTCTTGAAAAGCAGCATTAGGTCCACACAGACTGTTATTTAGTCTATTTCACACTGTCTGAACTGACTCTTTGAGCTCTGATTTCCTGACACAGCTGCTTTACTACATCTGTAGTCTCTGAAATGTGACTGTTTTTTAAGTTAGATTGTGTAACTGTTTCATCACTTTAGGGGGCAGGCACCGATGCTCTGATTGGTCACGGCCAATCTCTGTTCTGTGTCTCCTGATTGCAGTTCCAAGGATGGCTTTACTGATTTTCTAAAGGGTCACCTTTGTTCCTACATTTTTCATTTCTGTGACTGCATGCGATCAGATTTTTCTTTTTCTCCTGTAATTTTCACCACTTGAAGTTCAAATGGTACATGCAGAAACAAATGGTAAAATAATCTATCTGTGAATTTTGAAAAGCAATTTTGAACAAAATTTTGTGCAAATTCCAAGTTTTAGGAATGGCATTTTCTGCTGCTATATTTAGTAGTAGTATTTGCATGTCTGTCCTTTTGCCATTTGTTGGATCTTTTATAGGCTTTTCTCAAAAAATATTTTTGTATAGTACAACCATACGTTAGTTACTGTAACTCTACACATATCTACTATTTAGATAGGTGTGTGCTTCCTGACGTTGGTCCTTGATCCACACTGCCCTGTATGTTTCCCTGGTTTAACACACCTGATTAAGATGATTTGAGTTCTGTACAACCTTAGTAAACAGCCATCAATTGGAATCAGATTTGATGAAGCAGGGAAACAATTAAAACATGCAGGGCAGTGTGGTTTGACTTCCAGGGAAGAAAAAGCACCTTTGTTGACCGCCAGCTTCAGGTCAAATACTGCATTACCCAAATGTACTTGAGCTTTGTTATGGGCTACATATGGGGAGCGACAAATGACGGTGATAAGCAACCGTTTTCTGTTCATCTGGGTAAACCTAAGACACAGGACATTACAGCGACAAAGTTTTAACATTTTTCATCTTTCTTGCATTGCTGGCCTGCATGTGCATGTCTGCTCATACAACCTCAAAATTATGCACAAATTTCAGCAGTTGCTTGGCTGGAGGAAGGAAAGCTATTGTGGAGAGTGGGCAATGTTGCCTCCTCTTTCATCGATTAGAGCAAATCTTTCAGGTCCCTGAATCAGCCGAGCAGCCCAGAATTATTACACTACTATTATCTTGCTTAAATGTCTGCCATTTTTCTGAAATCGTGTTAGTTTTAATGCAGATGTAATGGTGCACACATTTCTTTTTTTTTTTTTTTTTTTTTTTTTGTTTCTTGTCAATTCATATATTTTCCAAGAAGGTTATTTAGTGCTGGTTTGAGGCATGACTAAAATGCAGATAAGAAATGGAGATTGACATGTGTAATTTAATGAAACAAAGAGAACACTTACAGGTCACCGTAACAGAAGAGAGCACAGGCAATAACATGGAAACAAACAAACAGATGAGCTTAAATACTGAGAGAGGTGAAAGTGACAAAGAAACCAGAGTAGCTAATCATCTGAGAAAGCAGCAGACTGAAAGTGCAGGAACAGGGAAATCAAGGGATAGGAAATGGCTGAGAAGAGGAGCAAGCCAGCAAGCTGAGGAAAAGGCAAGAGATAAACAAAGCAGAGAGAACTTAAGAAAATGAACCACAAACTTGATCAGAAACACTAATCTAAAGAAAGAAGCTCAAAGCACAACCAATGAGATAAGGTGAACTAACACAGTGTGGTGGCTGCTTCCATCACCACCACATAGTGTTAGTATTTACTTTTTCTTTATATTAGTTACAGTTTATAGTCTAAGTTTAAGTTATTTCATTTAGTCACATATTTTCTAATGGGTGCACACTTTAGTTAATGTCTGTCTGAATGGATTTCTTCTTGTTTTTGTTTGAGGTGCTGCTGATACAAACCAGCTGGGGGAGGAAGACTGGAGCAAAGCATTTGTTTTCTGAAGGAGGAATACTTTGTTTCAAGTTTATCTTAATTAGTTAATTTTGTCATTTAAATACTCACTTATTGTTTGTGCTAAGTTAAAGTTGGTTTTGCTTTGTTTTATAAGATGCTTTAGCTAATTTTGTATTTGTTTGTTCTTTTGTTATGTTATGCCTCCCTCATGTGGTAGATTTAGGTTACTCCACCCCTATTTAAGCACCCTTTTGTTCTTTGTTTGCATGGGTTTGGATTGGTGGGGAAACAAGTCTCTGTTTTAATAAGCAGGTATCACATTAGAGCTATCCATGGTTGTCATGTTTGCCAATTTCTTTACTTTTTAATAACATGGGACCAGACTTTGTGCCTAGTTTTATCATTTACTAATTGAAATCATGACTTTAAAACTGCATTTCACTCAGCTAATCTACATCTGATATTTAAATCTGATATTTTAAACAGGATGCAGATAATCTAAAACAGAAGAAACTGTAAGAGGAGTAGTTGCCTATTCACTGTACTTAAGCACACACACACACACACACACACACACACACACACACACACACACACACACACACACACACTTAACATTGCAACACTTTATGTAAATTTTAAGCTAGAACTTTAACTTGTAAAAATATGTGAATAGTTTCTGCATTTGTTCTAAGTCATCTCCAGTTTATAAAATCCTCCAAGTAGCAGGCTTTGATTGACATAGATTGAAGATAAGCTATGCATTATCAATGAACCTTAAGTCTAAGAGCTTTAGAGAATAAGGGGTGTGCAAATTATTGATGGGCTTCTCCAACCATTATAAGGTTTGCCATAGAAAGTCTAAGTCGAGCTGAAGACTTAAAAAAAAATGTCAGTGCAACAGTTGTCTGCACATTTGAGTTTGTCCTTACCAAAAGTAGGTGGAGGAGGTGGAACAAGTGTTTTTCTGTGAATCATTTGTGGTAAATGTGGAAGAAAAAGTTACAAGTGACTTCACAAAGAGCAGCAGTGTGGGATGTTTGTACAAAAGTGAGAGAAGCTGTGAATGAGCTTTTATGTGGGAATGTGTGGTTGAATTACCTAGCATGTAGGGAGCTGTGCTTTTTTGTTTTATGTTGATCACCTTTAGCAAATAAGTTAGATATGCTAGTGTAATATGAAAGTATTTTCTGAAGGGATAAGGGCTTTCTGGCTTTGATGGAAGTTATTATATCAAACAGCATCTCCGAGAGAGGCTATGTTTAACAAATTGTTCACTCTTATTGAAAAGTGCTCCCAAACATCCTTAATGTTTTGAAACTTCTCAGCAAAATTCTTGTATCAGTGCATGTCTACATGTCTTGGCAACACTTCAGTCTTTACACCTGGGACCAATTGTGATATTTAATTCAAAAGTTAAAGTAAGCTTTTTTATATTTTCTTTGCCTGAGGTCTGATGTGGAGCATGATTTATTCAATGAATTTGTTACTACTTTGATCATGTTAAAGTAAAATGCATCCTCTGAGTTGAGAAATGCAGTAGCACTACAGATGCTGAGCTGATAATTATGGCCAGGATTATCAATATCGAATTCATTTTAACTTGCAAGGTGGTCTCATTTCTATGCGATTCTCTGTAAATGGCACAGCTGAAAAGAGACAACTTTCTTTTACTAGTTTTTATATTCATTTTTATTCACAATCCCATTGAGTGTCTTTAGCCTGACAAATAATCCGGAGAGGGGAGGGAAGTGGATCAGATTGATCTTATTACTGTCAACACTCTAATAATAACCATAATAAGTGGAAACTATTGTCTCACTGGTATTTTTGACAAGTAAATGTGCAGCAAATAGCACATAAACTTTAATAAGCTGTATAAATAGGTTGTATTAGATATTCTTGACCTACATTCAGTTAGCAAATCTTAAAACAGTCTCTTTATTTTCCTACTATGTGAAGCGTTTGAATTAACAAAAAAGGCTGTCAACTTTAGGTATAAATATTTTTCCATTCT
Organism: Alfaro cultratus; assembly: GCA_903066825.1. Taxonomy (NCBI): domain Eukaryota; kingdom Metazoa; phylum Chordata; class Actinopteri; order Cyprinodontiformes; family Poeciliidae; genus Alfaro; species Alfaro cultratus. The sequence goes on along the minus strand of CAEFZX010015562.1, from coordinate 12,657 downwards.
CTGTATGGAAATAAATTTTAAAAAAAAATAGTGATTTATTAAAAGTATTCTTATCTTATTTATTAATAGTTTACCCAGAAAATGGGAGGTTGTAGAATATTGGTGAATGCACAACCAAGTGAGATGTGTCCTTCTGATCTACTGACTACAGAGCAGAGAGAAGAGACAAAAAAAATGTGGAACCAGGAAAGGCTCCATCAGTCTGTTTTACCACATGACGTTTGTGAACTTGACCACTTGCAAGAATGAACACTTTGAGCTGTCTTCTTTAACATCAGTAAAGGGTTATATAATAAAGAAAAAACATTTGTTTCTTTCAGCAAAAAAATGCTACCTTCATTTTTGCATATGCTCAGTGCATTTTCTTTAAAAATGCCTCAATGATATCATCCAATTTCCCTTTCTGAACAAATATAAGGTAGCTGAAATGAAATGCTCAAATGAGGGGTCAAGGAAAATGAACTCAATAAGTGCAGGTGCTACCACAGCAAGCACTGTTTAGTTGATGCAACTTTTAAAAGTGTGAAGCCCTTCTAATTCATTACACTGAATCACTTAGTTGTTTTTTTGTTTTTTTTCATTTAAACAGTACTTCACACATTGCGGAGGACTCAGGAACAGATGAATATTTAATTTCTGCCTTCCTACTTGCCTTTACTATTTTAGTCCAAAAAGCAGTTAGATTTATTTATTTTATTTTATTTTTTTAACCAAAAATAATTAGCTTAAATATGTCTAAATAACTATCGTTTTCTTGCTTCCACCGTTATATTTTTTTTGTTCCAAACGTGGGCTGAAAGACATATTTCCAGTTAATGCACCGCCGAATTGGTGAACAATGGGCTTGTATATTGTGACCTTCTTTTCATTTCCTGACCTGGACTGTGGGTTTGAGAGCTCAGTGAAAAAGTATCCATTTTTAAATTCAGCTAGCAAATATGACATCAGACAGCTCTGCTGGTGAGAATGTTGACATTAATGTAAAATATGTGAAGCAATTAGTGAAGTGAGAAAAACTCATGTAATTAGAAGAATGTGAATCTGTTGCTGCTGTGACAAGGAGGAGGTGATGAAGAAAAGCTCCTTTGACTCCAACAATACTGCTGTACTGAGGGATGTCCCGTTTAGTTCCTTTTACATTAAATATTTCCCTGTTTAATAATTCCACGTCCTCTTCTTCATGCCTTTCAGTATCATGTATAATTAGCTCAGTTTCTCATGTGTTGCTTTGAATTATTCATGTTGAGCATAGTTAAGTTTCGCAAGAGGAATAAATTGTCAAGTAAAGTTGTCACAGTACAATGAAAATGAGTGACAGATTTATCAGCTTTGGAGAAATTAAGTTGAGGAAGCTAAAATATATTTTTAAAGGAGGCAAATATGGTAAATCCTAAAGTTCAATGTCAATTTAAAAAAAATCTGCAAAAAATACAAATTGGGTGTCATATTTAAAACTATACAAGCAAACACTAGTTTATGTATTAGAGCTAATTTGGTATAATTTAAATGTTTTAAAAAAAGGTTTTGGGAGAAAAATTGCAAATATTGTTTATGCCCATATAAGGCTTGGTCACAGATTTGTGTGTAGTGAGGATAGGTTCTGAGAGTGGAAGTCCATTCACCAACTGTAAATTATTGAAGACAAGCTACAGAAAATCATCTGACATACAGCTCAGGTCTCTGCTCATTAGTTAAAGTTGATACAGAAACTGAATAATTGCTCACTTTGAGATCTGCTACAGTACAGAAGGTGATACATACACATCAAACAAACTCATGCATCGGCCAGGAAGTATGGGGCATGTCTGTCACTATTTTTGTTTCATCTTAATTAATTTGAATGTTTTGCAGATGTAAAATGTTTTTCTCTATTTATGTAGGATCACTCCTGTTGGTAATGAGCTCCATACTTGTTCAAGCAGAGGCCCACAGTCTAAAATACTTGAACTTTATCTGAAGTAGGAAGTGATGTTTTGCTCTGGTATCATCTCACTCTTTGTTGTAACCACAGTCTTACTAGCCCTCAAAGTCTGAAGGGAGCCTCTAAGGGGTTTTCAGACCAGAAAGCTGCAGATAGTTCAAGTTAATGAGAGCACAACAGTCATAAATCAAATTATCTCAATAGAGATGAAGATGAAATGCTAAGGGCCTGCTACGAAGGGAACCACTGGGATGGAGTCCCCAGAAATAGACAGAAGAGCTCCTTATTTAGGACAGAAACAATCAGCATAGCAAAGCAGAAATTGGAGCTGCAAAAAACATTTGCTGTAAAGTTTACAAATGCTAAGGTATCCTTAAGATATCTAATTTTTAAACTTACTTTTACATCCATTCTTACTCCCAGCATGTCCCTTACTTGATCAGAAGCTTTTACAATCATGCAGATTGTCAGAGGTGCGGTTCCTCTAAAATAAGGAAAAATGGGTTTTGCGGATGTAAATATTTTTTTTTTATTTGTTGTTTCTTTGCGTTAGTACATTTTAACAGTTTTAAAGATAATTTGGAATAAGGTTTTATTAGGCTGTCATGTTCCTCTGAAGTGGATCTTATCAACTCTGGAGCTGTTACTATTAATATGTGGTTAAAATAGAAGACTGAAAAAATTTAAAAAGAACACAAGAAATTAAAATTTATCAAATGCATCAATGAGTAGAATGTTATACATTTTACAAATAATAAAATTTATAGTATGTGCATAAATGTATAATTGGAACTAAAGTGAAAAAACATGGTCCATTATAAAAACAATTATTGCATTTTTAGTGTATTTTTTTATTATATAATTTATATATTTCTGTTTTTATTTTTTTATTTTGTCAGTTTCGGTTCTCCATAGTCAGTGTGTTAAAGACTTGGAGATCACCATAACCTACATTGTCAAAACCAGTGTAAACATGCAAAAAGCTGTTGAAATGGCACAAAAATACCACGTCTAAAATTGAAATGAATCACGTTTATCAAAATCTAGATGATTTTTTTTTTGTTTGTTTGTTTTTGTTTTTCACATACTACGCTTTACACTTGTCTTCCGAGAGATGTTTGATTTTTCTTGCACATAAACATGAAAATAGCTGAAATAATTTATCCATATAATCTTCCTGGAGTATGAATAGTTGTGGGCTTAACTGTAATAGACTTCAAACATAACCTCAAGAGGGAATCCCTCCACTCCGCCCCCCTCACCCACGCCTCATCCACCCTCCCAGTGAAACACGGAACTTGTCCTTCTCTCGGTGCGCTCTTCAGCAGGGGTCGCTACTCTCCGTGTGAGAGCAGCAGTCAAAGCAGTGATCGGGTTTCCAGCTTTCATCAGCTCCCCTCAGACTAGGATTCCTTCCTCCGCTCGGCTTCACCTGCAGCGCTCTCTCTTCTGGAAACTTGCTGCTGGAGACTGAGCTTTGTCAAGAGCGCGGAGCAACTGCGCCTGAGAACCGGATGCCATGCGTTACTTCTGGATCCCCGCGGCTTGGATCACCGGGATCGCTTTCCTCTTTGGATTTCAAGGCAAGGGATCGTTTAATTATTGTCTCCTTAAATGACCTGACAGGGGTTTGCTCTGCCTAAGTTCAGAGGGAAATAACTACGGTGGATGTTTAAATGTGCGTTTCTCCGTCTGACGCTAACTGGATCTAAGAAGGCAGGAGTTTCTTTCTTCTCTGAAAACACCTGACGATGCAGAGAAGTATGCAGCCGCCGCGGTGAAGCCCCAGACTTCACCCTGTGCGACAGAAGCGCTGTCTTCAGTCTGACTAAGTTGCTGATGAGTGTAAGAGATGAGCTGCTAGAGGTCTCTTACTGTAGCATTATGTGACACAGAGGAAAACAACACTGACAGGTGATGGGGCAGGTGACGGCTTTAGCAGAGTTGACTGAGTTCTTAGCTTCAGTGTAAAGCTTCAGATCTGTTTGAATCACTTTGCCATCTTTCACTTACTTTTGCTCCTTAGAGTCATGTGTACATCCGTTTGGATTGATCACTTTTGAGTCATAGGACTTATTTTGGCACAACTCTTTCAGGGAGTCCATACATTTGGAGTGTGTGATTCATGTGGTCCATGAGTGTTTGAAGATAACAAGGAAGTGCTACAGGAAATGGGAATAAAACCTGTAGCAGCCAGGTAACATGATAAGCAGAAAAAGGGAATTCATTTTGATTTCATTACCCCTGCATTTACCTTTGTACTTGTATCTCAACATAAATGACTGAATGTAAGAGAGTCTACTCTAAAAGGAAATGTATCTATATTTGATGTTGGAGTTGTTGCTCGGCTTTCGGTTAAATAATCTGAACACTCTACAACACTTCAGGCTGAGTGCTGGAACAAGAATTGACAACGGTGAACATGATGAGCTTTTCTCTGCTCTGCTTAAATCAAGACACATTCTGAGGTGTCAGGAAGAGTGCGCCATAGAGAGACTGTCGGGCTTTCACATCCCATTAATATGTTGCCTTTAGTTGTCCACATGGCTAAACGTGTTTTATGATTTGCCACTTTGTGTTTTTGAATGTGCTTAAATATATAACAGTTTTAATATAACTTCAATGTAAATTTTAGCCTACACACATTGGTTCCTTGGTAGATGTGTGCTAATGTAATTTTTTTTTTCATTCAGATAGTGCTGCTTACTGCTGCTGTCCTACTGAAACTAACAACTTATTGGGTGCTGCTTTTCATGATGCCCTGCTTTCCATACAACAGTAACAGTTTTACTCAAAAAAAGACCCGTGCTTAAAGCTCCCATGACTAACTATCTCAATTCTTTGATGATTGGCTTTTGGCTCTTATTATAACCTTCTTCATTAGTTCACACTAAATGCCACATCTTCCTATATTTGACTTGCTTATCACCTGTTGTCGCCTCCTTTTCCCTTTTAACTCATCTTGTTGAATCATTCTCCAGCACTCTGATTTGGGTTTTTTCTGTTTCTATTTGCACTGCCTGGAAAGAGTCTCCACCAAAAAATAAAAAATACACACTTTCATTGCACTGTCGTTAGCTTTGATTACAGCCCAGTTCCAGAGTCCAATCTTCATACTACCAAACTAAAGGCCTTTTTATCCCATTAGCCTCAATAATTGTTTTTCTTGTAGCTATATTGCTATTCATTCTCAGTTCCTTGAGTTCCCTTTGCATAGTTAATTTGCTCTTGCTTTTACAACTAAACATAACCCAGAGTGACTGACAATCATTACATATTTTTTTCGTCTACATCCCTTCCGCAAAGATGATGGCTCTCTGTTTTCATCAGTTTAATCATCAGTTTCTTTACCCAATTTTTTAGCAGTTTTTGCAAGGTCCTGGACCTGTGCAGATCTTCGGGCACAGGTCCAGGACGTTGAGGAAAGCCTGCATGAAGTTATGTTTAACGCATATCAGTGGTTTGACCTTTCTTAAACAGACCAACAACTTTTCCACAAAAACGCAACATGCCTTTCTACATAGTGGTGTAGAAAATGGGAAGCTGATTGCATTAGTTGGGGTTAAATAAATTGTTGCCAGCTTGGATATAAGTGCCCATGCTCTAATTATCCAATAGGAGGTGTAAAACTATTTGCCTTAAATCCAAGCTGGCACCTTTTTTTGCACCTAGGCAGTCTATGTTCTCCAACATTTTAGACCCACAACGGAAAGGAAACTAATTGCAATCACATTTTGTATTGCGTCTCATAGTTATCACTTCAGGCCTACTTTTGAACGTGGAGATCGAAACTGATTTGCACATTTGACCCTCGTTGTTCCTGGCTTTCCCTAAATGTAGCTGGTATACATAAAATGTCTTCTTTTTAAAACGGCATAGACAGTTGCTATTTGATATGAATACTTTATTTCCTCTTTGATACTCGGCACAGCTTCCATCTCAAATTTTATCCCATGCTACTCCCAGCTTTAATCACACAGGTACAAACTTTATTTCAATCACAAAGCCAGCTGCTAAAGCATAAAAAGAAAACATTACTGGAATTTTCTGGGGGTTTTAGAGCAAATAAATTAAAAGAGAAAAAAAAAAAAAAGCAAACAGCTTTGTTTTTGTATCACAATGCAGAAACTGTTTTCAGAAGTATCATCAAGCCTGAGTCTGTATAAATTTATCACTTTTACAGATCTGTTCTAGTTTGTCTTCATATTCCAACATCAATGTTTCATATTATGAATTAAATTTTAATCAGACTTATGACCAAAATTAAATGCACGCACTGTTCAAATGATTGCTAAAGGAGACGGCTAACTGAAGCAACCTAACTGTCAGAAAAAGTGTTTACCCGCTATGCTAAATCATAAATTATCTGTCACAAAAAGTTAATTGTTCTTTTAACTGACAACATGGAACAAATCTTTTAAATGAGACAATGGATTGGGGAATCACTTGAATGTCTGAATTTGTTCCTCCTTTGTTTGCAATGTTACTCAAGTTAATGTCTTCAACTGAACTGGTGCATTACTGCCACTGTGACCTACTGTCTGTATTTTTCCAGTTTTGGTATGACTTCTTGTCATAATTTTTTCATGATGAAAGTATTAAGGCATTTGTGAAAATGTAGTAAATAGTACAGACATTTCTCTTAAAATGTAGGGGGAAAAAGTCATCAGAAAATAAATAGTCAAGGCACATATGTGAAAAATCTACTTAGGTATGTACAGTAGTGGAATGTTTTTACTTCACTTGACACCTCTGGGTGTATTTATGCATATGCTGCCAGCATGTTTCATTCATGGCGATGTAAACACATGTGGATTGAAGTCCGACATCTAAACAAAGCTCTCCCACTTAAGTTGCAGTAGGAGCATTGGTCAGGGTAGATGAAGTGAGATCAATGAAGGGGGAAATGATTTGTTTTGGAAGTTCAAAACCGTTGTATTTTGTGGCACTACTCATTATTCTTGCAATTATTTCCTACACATTCTTCTTAGAGCACTTCTGCGATTGGCAGCAGAACGGAGACTCGTGCAGTGGAAACTGGCTTAGTGCATTAATGACTCATTCATCCAGGTCACTAAAGAGCATAGAACACAATTTAAACCATTGCAGATATCTCCATTAAACAATAAAACAAGGACTAGCAAAAGCCATCATTGGATAGTTCCAGGGATAAAGACAGCTGACCAAAAAGAACAATATTTTTGGGCCATTCTCCAAATAAATAAATAAATAAAACACCCTAATACACTCGAAAATGTTCATTGAATTTCTGAGACAAAATTGGAATGTTTGGTTGGATTTGCAATTTCCATTCCATCTGGTATAAGACAGCATTTTATAAAAAAAAACAAAAAAAACAAAAAACACATTCTTGTGGTAATATGATGGTCTGAGGCTGCTTTGCTCCTTCAAGAGCAGGAAGATTTGTCATAATTGAAGTCATGTATTATGCTCCTCACTAGAACGACTGTATGGAGAATATTCGGCCATCAGTTTGTGACCTTAAGATGTAATGCATTTTGGCTATATAACAGGAAGATGATCCAAAGCACATCAACAAGTCCATTGTCAAGAACTATGAACAAAAATGCAAACCAATCTAATTTTCACCATGTTTGGATTTTCATTGAAATGGTTGAAAATAAATACTGTAGAAGTTGGAGTGGAGACAGTGTTATAGGACTAAAGAATTAGCACCTTTGGACCTGCACAAGTGTTTCCCTATTAAATACTGAATTTTCATACAAATCTATTAACCTTTAATTTAATCCTGCTAAGAAAAACACCTTGAATGCTTTTTGATGCTCAAGTAATGTTTCAGTAAAAGTTATTTTCTTTTTTTGGTTGATTAGTGAGTTATGTTAGATCAGGGAATTATACACCAATTATGTCAGTCTTTTATGTAGGTTTCAGAAGACACTGTTGATTCCCTGTGCCATCAGTCATTCCATCTTCTCTCATTTTAATGCTGGATTGTAAACCTTTCAAAGCAAGAATTGTGATAAAAGCATTTACATTAGAATATAATACTTGCCTTCTTTATACAGCAGCTCACTTGTATAAGAGCAAGCAACAAATGATCAAAGTCTTTATGCATCAAGTTCAGTATTAACACTTAACACCTGCAATGTTCTCCGTCTGTTATGCACACTCGCCCACCCACCTACAGACACATTTCTTCATGTCTGACTCCACTGGGGTTTTCACTGTGGGAATAGAGCTAAATTAGCATGACAAATTAGGATCCAAACCTTTTCACAGCAAGCGCAGCATCACAGTAACAGCTTCTCATCTTAAATGTGTCCCCTGGTATCAGCATTAATACAGCAGGCTGACCTTTCAACACACTGCTTGCTTCATTTTTGTGTATTGCTAAACTCCACATGAAGCCAAGTATAGATAACAACCATAAACGTCTGTGAAGTAGCTCTGACAGGAGAAACCGATTGGGTGCTGATTGGGTGTTTGATGGTTTGAGCTTAAAAGTTGTCTTTTTCTTGTCTTTTTTTATTGTTGTGCAACAATAGGTTTGGTGAATGCTTTACCCTTATATGAGACTTGTATCCCAACTTTATATTTGCTTGGGCATTGTTTGTACCCAAAACCTTTGTTTCATTTAACTTAAAACTGATTTTGGTTTTCCACACCCTCTCCTTTTTTTCTTTTCTTTCTTTTCCAGCATGGCTGCACAGTTTATCTTGTATAGCTGCTTTATTTCAGGTAATCCAAACACATAGTTAGTGTTTAAAACAAAGAGCCAACATAAGTATGATGTTATAAGAATAATCCTTTGTACAGTCATGATGAAAAATCATTGCCCATCATTTATCCAAATAAAAAAATTGACTATACAGTCCTTGATTTATGTTCAAGAGCAGCACAATGACAGTTCTTTTATATTTCAATTTAATTCTATTCTGTATGGCCTTGTTTACAACCTTGCCGGCAGCAGAATCAGGTTTCTCTCTACTTGTTTTTGTTTTCATTTACTTGACTTTTCAGAGGCGATGACAAACAGGATGAAATATCACTTTATAAGATACTTTGACCCCTCAATGCACATTTACACATCAGGTCAGGTGTTCACTGTCTCACCTGATGTGGTGTTCTGGTGTCCTGCTGCTTTTAAATGTATGTTTCTTCACAGGCAATATTGCTTGAGAATAATTTTGCTTTTACTTTTTTTTTTTTATATATATAAAAGTCATGAATAAGCGAGAGAGCGGATTAAGGCAGGCAATTCAATCTGTGGTACAGCTTCATACCTGATCTGCTTCAGACTAAATAACATCAATTTCATCCTCCTGATCTAGGCAGTTTATTTAAACTATAACAATGTATCAGTTTGAATAGCTGTACCAGAGCTTCCTGTTGCTTATTTATTTAACTTTTTTAACTTGTAAATATGTCTTGCCTGGTAGTATGGAGCTCTTATTTTATCAGAATTTTAGGCAACATCAAACATACATTCACTGATTTTAAAAAGGAAATTGGCCCAAATATGGCCTTTTCAGAATACTGGTCAATGCTAGGATTTGTGCCTTAATCTCTCATATTAATTAACCTCACTTAGACTCTGAAGACTCTGAGTAATCTCGTTATGCAGTAATTTTATTTAAAAAAGACCTAACAAGCCAGCAGAACAGACCATATTAAATTTAAACAAGCAAAACCAATTTACACAGTTAATCAGTTAAGCAAAGCAATATCAGTCAGTAATATTTGTTTCAATTTATTTCCTTTGTTTTTCTTCATGTGAATGTCACCTATTTAAAGAAAATGTAGATGTAGTGCAGACAGATTTTTACATTAAAAGTGGAAACCCGATCAGTGTTACAGCTGTTATGCTTTATTCTGTGGATAAATCTGTATTCCTTTCTGTGAAATGACTGGTAGTCTATGTACTTATTAGTGGTCCCTGCTGCTTAGGTAAAAATATATATATATAGCTTTAACATAAGTTTTACTATGTGTAACACAAATTCTTTTTTTTTTTTTTTTTTAATCCAAAGTGTCTCCACAATGAAGTTTTGGTGTAAACACATTACATTCTTCTCAACAGATGCTCATTGAAATGCTGTGAGTTAGATATTGAAAGTAAAGTGCCTGGAGATAAGCAGGTGGAGCCATAAAGGCACAACAGAAGGAGGCTGCGGAAACAAGGAAAAATACAGTAGTAATAATGATGGGAACATGACATCTGTTACTAGCTGCATTTCCATTACAAATATGTGCAAATCTTTGCCTATATTCTGCTAGTTACCAACAACACAATTTCACAGCTGTTGTTTCCATTAAATAAGAAGTTAAATTAAAATCACTCATGAATATGCTTGTTCATGTGATAAGTCATTTAAAATCATGGCATCAACAGATGCAAACATTTACATGTGATGTAGTCATAATTCAGCAATGGGGCTAGAGCTCATCTATCATCCATCAGAGGAGATGTTGGTGTCGTATACTTGACAGAAGCTAAGTATGCTGCATCTTGGGGAAATTGTAGTCGGCGGTTTTACATAAAAGCTATGGATTCAATGCGTTCAAATGACAAAACTTTTTATGAACTGTGCAGTGCTGTGAGAGCTCTAATGGCACCAGCTTCACATTGTCCAAAAAAAACCATTATCCTCCTACTACTTCCTGTCATCATCTTGTTATTTTCGCCAGTAGTTGCATCCGGCTGTTCACTTAACTCATGTGATGCGAAAAAAGTGTTTCCATTGCAGTTTTACTAAATAAATCAATTTTGATATGGCCAAAAAGTCACCTTATCCTAGCACAGAATTTTTTTTTTTTTTCCCGAAATTGCTGTGCTTCCACTAAGTACATTTATTTTGTCATCTGTATTCATAATTTTATTGTTAAGGGAAGTTTAGCTACTGTTGCTCAGCTTAATATTTTAAGAGCTTTATCTTGTAGCTTCAGGATAATATGAAATGGGATAAATTCATTTCTTAAACAGAAATCAACAGTTTTCTTAATTGTTTTGGTCACAATCTTCATACAAGTTTTATCTACAATTTTGCAATTTCTGTCCTTGTAGTACTGGAATAAGTAATTCTATGGTAATGGGGAAAAATTTGTGAGTATGTTTCTTGCTTATCCAAGGATTACTGCCCTAAATGCCATCCACTCCCAGTTATTCTCCTGTCTGATGTTGAACTGAGTCAGTGTGTGCCCTGGTCCCACCCCAGATTCCACTAAGACCATTAGCTTCCAGCCATTTGATTAAATGTTACCATTGATTCCCACAGGAAATGAGTTGGTACAGCAACATCTGATCACATCTGCCAGCTCCCTAATGGAGAGTTATCAGTGGTAGAAAGAGGGAGTGGAGGAGGCAAGAGTTCACATTAACATTGGAGGGGTGAAAAAACATGAAGCTGCACACACATCAACACCCAGCCTCCTGTTGTGCCTGACTTTGCCACTGCTTTGAGCAGCCTGAGGCCTTCACATTATATTGCATTAGCTGTTAGAAGTAAAAATGTTTAAACATTAGGCTTTTGATTTCGTATTCTCTATCATAGATGACATTAGCTCATTAAACTGGGCCCATTCTGCGTGGATTTATATTATGCCCTTTGCTCAAAAGATTACATTCAAGACATTTTGTTGCTATTTTGTTTAGGTTTTACTTTTCTTTCTGAGGTTTTACCCTAAAGTGACAAGTTCAAGTTCTCTTTAATAAACAGCAATATTACAGCAGGATATGCTACGGGAAAAAAAAATCAAGAAGTGTGACGCTTAATATAATTTTAACTCGGATCCTTTAATCCAAGTTGTCATTTGTTTTATCACATCAAACTCCTTAATATCAGTGCCAGTTCTCAATAAGAAAAAGCACTCTTTGTTCCTGCAACTCAGGCTGGGAAATTGTTTGAGGAACAAGATATTCTACAGGTATTATTATTTAAATACATGCCTCACAAATGATTAATTATTTTTGCTTTTGATATTTTCTGGACTAGTGGTGATGTAGTTGTTGGCAATAAATGGTGAAGGATCAAAACCATTGTGACAGAATTAATTCAGGTTTCCATCATAAATATTGTCAAGGCATTATCTCTGCATTTAATAGCTGTAGCTTTAATAAATAGCTTACTTTAATTTTATGAACTTAAGGTAAGTTTATGAACAGATTAATAATCTCTGACAATTTTGGGACAACTTATATTGAGTGGTTTGCCAAAAAACTATCTAAATTCATTGTTCATGAAAAGGTCAAGAGACAAAACAGGACATCAATGCAGAGGTTATAACACAATGTTCTGAAAAAGGTTTCACACAGCAAGGCTAAAAAACGACAGACAAGAAGAGATGCTTTCTAAAGTTCTGTTAGGACTGAGTGTTACTTTGAAATGTTGCTTTTATTATTTCATGCATGTTCATGCAAAGCTTTGCCTATTTCTGCAAAACTCCTCCTTGGAACCTCAGTCTCCAGCCGAGCTTCTGCATCACCACTCCTCCCCTATGCCTTCATCACTGAGCTCCACCAGACTAGCAGCAGGAGCAATTGGCAAACAAATGTTAATAACTGGCACTATAGAATAGATGGGTAGATAAAAATAGTAATCTTTTGGCACTTCTTTTCAGTCCAATTTTCACTATACATAGGGAATCCTGTCCTGTCTTTTTTTTTTTTTTTTTTTTTTTAAAAAAAAAAAAAGAAAATTTACAAAAAAAAATGTGGGGGGATTTAATAAATAAAAAAATTAAAAAATGTAACAAAA
>CAEFZX010015559.1:0-17784 GCA_903066825.1 Alfaro cultratus | reverse complement strand
ATGTAATATTAATGCCATGTTGTCATTTTTAGGTTTGTAAACACACATTTTTGGAAATATGCAAGTAAGACAATTTTATAATTTGGTGCACCGTGTTCCGGCCACGTCATCATTTGTGTTGGGCAGCGCTCTCAGTTCCATCTATCAGTTGTTGCTGTACTAGCAGGAAAATGTCAAATTTTCCGTGTTTTTATCATTTTTGGGGGACAAATAAGCATTCTTAAACTGACTGGCACGACCATCTTTCTCCTCCCGGAACTGCGTGGTAACCGATTCAAAGCAAACGCTGGGAATAGCACTGCTGGTATATTTATCCAGTTGAGCGGATAAATAGAAGACTGCAGGATTTTTCTAATTACTCAATTAATCTTAACAATATTAAACGGAGTACCCGATTACTAGAGTATTCTTTTACAACAGCTCTATTTCAATGTGCTTTACATCATAAAAATACAATCATAGAACACATAGGCAACAATTGAAACATTACATTTTGTCAAGTGCCATCGTTAAACATCAGATTGTTGATTATGTTTCAAACAGTGAGGTGCGGTGAGGTGCAAAGCTAGTGAGGAACTGACTTAATCATAATCAGATATACAAATGTAGACCACCTGCATGTAATTGTTTACATAAGGAAATTTCGCGCATGCGGACAAAGCTGGAGGCCAAAAAGACTAATCTTTTACATACCATCCATAGCTGCGCTGCCGCGGTAGAATAATTCCATTAACTCAATCAAACTTGGAAGTTTAGGTATTTATTAATTTCATGCTGTGCTCCACAGCAAAGGGAAAAACCGTTGAAGTGCAACTCAAAACCATGTCTTTCTCACTCTCTGCATTAGCCAGGCTACACACAGACTCGTTGCCATAGCAACTGACAACGCCCCTAAAAAAACACTGAAATATTTTCCACACAAAGAGCAGAACATTCAGTCTGTTGCAGTAGTATGGTTTTAGTCTTAATGTTTATTTTTGTGATTATTAATAAGTGGTTGCTGTGGTACAAGGAGAAAACTATAAATATATCGCTGCACTTTACTGTATGGGTCATGAGCGCCCCCTGCCATGAGGCAGGAGAACTGCCTGCTTCACCTCCAATCTATTCTCTGATTTCTGATCGCTCCTCAGCACAGAAACACGTTACACACACAGCTGGTGATAATAAAAAAAACACTGTACATTATATACATAAGCTAAATTATGGAAAATCAGTTCATATATAAAATGTTTTTTAACCATTTTATTGGCAACGTACAGACAGGAGCAACGTGCTCTCATAGAATGGCAGCCAGTGCAGTTAGTGAGAGGCTGATCAATCCCAGGTGAGGTTCAGCTCACTGCTGCTTCACCAGCTGCGCTTCTGAGCGTTTGAATGGGAAAATGCCAAAATTCAACGATTTTGAAGACAAAATAGTCAAAATTGGTTAAGCTAAATAAAAAATAAATACTTTACAGTACAAACCACAGGGTGAAAATAGCAATATAAATTATTTTATCATTATATTTTTCCATTATGACAGGTGAGGCTCTGCCTCACTGGCCCCCCCTGACCGAAAGTCACTGGTTTCAAAAGAATCTGTAAGCAGGTGGGTTTTCAGTCTAGATTTAAAGGTACTCTGCATTTTAGTTGTCTTGCAGTTCTCTACAAAACAGCACATTTGATATATAAATATGTGTTATTATGCATTATTTCTGTTAAACTCCATGATGAGGTCCTTGAAAGATTTAATATCTGAAAAATTGAACTGCTAAATGTGTGTGCTCATAGGATTTTGTCTCAAGCTCCAAACAATATCCTGTTCACATATAAAACACCTGCAAAAATTTTAATTCAGACTGATTTTAAAGCAGAAAGACCTACTTGGTGTGACATCCATCAAACATCCCAGTGTTGATAAAGTAGGGGCACACAATGGTGGTTTTGATCCCATCTTTCCCTGTTGCTAGAAGCTCCAGGCCTACCGACTCAGCAAAACCTACAGCTGCAAACTTACTGGCACAATAATCTGTAGGGAGAAGAATCAACACACACAAAAGGTCAACAAAAGTACAGTCTAGTTTCAGCAAATATTTAAGGATATGCTATTTATTGTATCAATGACTCAAAAACAAACAGTGGTAAAGTTTATGATAAATACAAATGAATGAACGATTTTTTTTTTTTATCACTGTATTCAGATCAAAGTTTGAATGCAGTTATGTGAAAAGAAGATATAGATCAACACCTTTCAATAGCCTTTTATTAGCTTGTTCAGGTATTATTTTCACGAGGTTTTTTGCATTTGTTTTGGGATTGACATCAACATTTCACAACAAAACACATTTATCTATGGGACACTAAAATGATCTGATTGGTGAATGGTATGTTGGCTGGACATTCTCAAATTATTTGAAGACAGTTACTTTAGGGTATTTAAACTTCTTAATTTGAAGAAGTTAATGAGAAGGTTTAGCAAACACTGTCACACATTGTTCTAGCATTTAGATTTCTGTTCATTCTAATTTACCAAAATCAGGAAATTATTAGATACATAATATGCCATATAGTTAGAAAAATAAAAAGTGTTATATCTTTATAAAGCATGCTGGTTTGAAATGTATTATGGATACCAATTCAACTAATTTTGATTTTAGGGGTTTAATCTAGTTAGTTTTCAGATTAGGTTAGCAAAGAGATTAGGTTTCCATTCAGTTGGATGCCCAGGTAAATAAAATAGAAGTAGACTGTATATTCTGTCTGCCCCCAGTCAGCTTCTGTTCTGCTGGAAGTTTCTTCGTGTTAAAGGGGAGTTTTTCTCTCCACTATTGCTGCATGAAAGCTTGGTATGAGGGATTGCTGTAAAGTCAGTGACGTGAATTTATTTAGATATTCTCCTTGGAAAGAATAGTTATGTTCACAGTAATAGTGTGTTTAAAAAGGTGAGCAAACCTCAAATAAATTGAATTTTAATGAACACAAATGCATTGGGGACACTGCACATTCTATTTCAAAGCAAGAAAATCAGAAAATGTAATTGGATACGATAACATTTCACAGAAAGTCAAGAAATATAATGCTAAAAAATAGAAGCGTTGACATCTTTCTTTACAAACTCAAAAATGTATAAACTATAAGAAATGCTTAAAGATTCAACTTTCCTGAAAATCATAAGCTAATATTCAGTTGAATAATCACAGATTCTGATAACTGCTTCACATCAGTACATGGAGTCAACCAACTTCTGGCACCAGTCAACAGGTATTGCAGCCCAGGACAATTATGATACGTATATTCCACAATTATTCAGCATTTCTTGGTTTTGCCTCATGAATAGCATTTTTATGTCAGCCTTTTGTATGGGATTAAGGTCCAAGGATTGTCCTCACCACATTATTGGAATTTTGTTTTTTAGGAACCTTGATTTTTCTCGCTTGCTGGTGTGTTTGGGGTCATTGTCTTGTTGAAACATCCATTTCAAGGGCATGTCCTTCAAGGGCAAAATGACTTCCTCCAGTATTCTGGTGTTCTCAAACACTGATATGCAAAAAATAGGACACCGTAGTATAAGAATCATCCCCATATCATGATGCTTGAACTACCATGCTTCACCATCTTCACTGTGTACTGTGACTTGAATTCAGTGTTTGCAGGAACATTAGTCCACAAAATATTACACAATTTTTGTTTAGGCCAGTCATTATGTTCTTTGGCAAGTTGTAGCCGCTCTACTGATCTGGCATGAATTATTCTACAACAAGATTGTACTTTGCTCAGATAAGAGGTTTAGTATGAGGTGAATCATTAATAATCATTCATAATTGCTCACTATAATCTTTCAATGATTTGTCTGACTATCATCTTTTTCAAATAAGCAAAGTGGGTATATATGTGAATGTAGTGTGTTATTAAATCCAGATTCACCCAATTCATAGATTTTTGGTCATATATTTTATCAAAAGATAACTCTATGGACAATTTTAGCCCAAGTATTTCAGAGAAGGAGTTGGCCAATGACAACTACTGTCCTTGGAGGAACAAAGGTACTTTGCACTTGCTGGTCAAGTGCTCCTCTACCTCTACCCCACCACCACAATCAACACCTACAGCATCAACACCGACTGTACATCAGGCACAAAGTTATTTTTTAATACTTTGGACAGAACCTTGATTGAGTTTCTCAGTTTACAATATTTCACCTTTGATTTATTCTCTTCAAGTCAAACTCAAGATTGAGGAAATAAGAAGTCAGATCCCTGCTGTGCATCCCCATTAACAAGGGAATGCAAACCAGGGAATATGGAGGGTGGATATGCTAGAATCAGTGTTGGAACAGATGATATTTGAGCAAGTTTGGCCTTTCTGACATGGCAGGCCTACAGTTGTGACAAAGAGCAAGTCTCACATGCTTCATGGTGCGCGAGCACATGTCAGATCCTAGGAGCAGCCCCGCTTTATTACGTCAACTGTACGACCGAAAGAGGACATACCTGCTAATCCATTTACTCCAATGAGTCCAGCAGAGCTGGCAATGCTGACCAGATGGCCATGGTTATTGGCGATCATGGCAGGTAGAAAGGCCTTGTAGGTCTGAGAGAAGGAAAACAAATAAGAAAAAATAAAAATAAATGCAGAACTGTTATGAGTAAAAAATTAATACATGAAAAATGGGAAATGTACAAAGTACAAAGTAAAAATTATCAACCACATTTCACAAAAGATTTTGTGTTAGATGATCAGACTGATCCTAAGATTAACAGAATCATCTTTTATAACATTCCTCACGACAGACAGGACAGACAGACATGTAATTTTCCTTTCAACTTAAAATTTCTATTTGTGACACTTAATATCTCAATTACTTCAAAGTAGTATATCTTTCATTATATTTTTCACCCATGGAGGTTGCTATTTTTACACTTGTGCAATGCATGCTGGGTTGATAATGCCGTTTGGTCCGACAACACCTGTTTAGCAACTGGTCTTTGGTCTGGAAGTAAACACAGGGAGGCTAACTTTACAAGAGTTGTTTTTATCTTATTGCATTTGACTAGTGTAAATTTAGATAATGGCATCACTGTTGACTGTAATTTCAAATAAAAAAAAAATAATAATAAAAACAGAAACAGTGAAGTGAGTCTTCATCACCTCCCAAATGAAGAAAATAAAGAAGAGAGAAATGGGAAAGAGCTGTTGGAAGAACATAACATCATTTGAGTCATTTGTACAAGCAAAACTGATAAAGGACCTAACAGGTTGTTACCCTGCAGGCTATAACAGTTTTTATCCACAATGCACCTAAACCCTGCTGCCGACTAGAGACCAAAAGACGCTGGGAGAAACATCAGAGACAGGCAGCGCTGGAAGCTCTTTTAAAAAATAATGGAGATATTGCTACTGGTGCTGGTACTACATGTGAAACCAGACCCGAGACCGGACAAAGACCAGACCCAAAACAGGAGTTACAGGACCGAAGACTGGACCAGACACAGAACATGTGGAGGTGAATAATTATGTTGTTTGTGCTAGAGATGCTCCGATTCCAATCACCCATGAGGGCCGATCACTGCCCATCACCTGGATTGGACGTTAATTTTTCGCTTTAGGTATAAATCATACTATGTAATTATCTGGCAATAAATTCACCTAATTTAGACCTAAACCATGCAAAATGCACACAATACACAATACAGCAGAGGAGATTATTTTCCCCAGAGGTTAACTGTCTTATGTTTGGACATAGCGAAAGTTCTAATACAGATGTAAAATCTGTTTTTGTTTGTTTTAGTTACCTACTGCAGCTCTAAGCAGACATTCAGTGCAAGAGTTCACCGCCAGGTGGAGGTTGAGCGGCGCTACATCTGTGAAATATTATTACCAGTCGCGAGTAGTGATGGTCCAACAACAGGAGTACAATCCAAGATCTTACACTGCTGGTCATTTAGCTCAAAGACTGAAATTATTTTTTGGGTTATTCGCTTAGCTTTCTGACCATGATGCTAATCTAAGTGAATGTTAGTAGTTGTGCTCTGCTTTACCTGCTGTCTGGCTGCTCCGGATGTGTTTTTATTTTTTTCTGATATAACCATATTCCCTCAAGTGCTTGTTTTTTAAGTGTCATTAGATTCATTCTGTTGATGCATTTTGAAGTGCTTCACCCCAGAGATATTTTTCCATCGCAACACGTAAACTTCCCCATTCACGCTCAGAGTTGAATGTCCACACTACTTGCTTAGGATTTGTTGCATCACGCTTGCGTAGTGTGAAGGAAAGAGGAGATCAGCTGCACATGCTGTGAGATACATGTGATCGTTTTGGTGATTGGCTACAAGAGCCAGTGATTGGCGATAACATACTTTTTCACAGAGATCGGCCGATTATGATTAGTGGCCAATCAATGGGCACATCTCTAGTTTGTGCAGTTTTAGTCAGGAAATGTGTTACGGTAGTGTTCCAGGTCACTTCGACCTGAAAAGGATGTTTGCGTGATTCAATAAAGGTCATTTTGATCCAAATAATCAGAAGGGAGTTTATGTCTGGATAGATAAGGAAAAAACTCAAAGTGCTGTAAGTAGTCACCTGAGCTGTTTGAAACAGTTCAATTGTGGATTGGAAGAATCCATAGACTACAAAATGAGCCAAGAAAACTGCCTATGTAAAAGGAAAGATTTCCATTGATCGAAACGTCCAAATACACACCAATCGATAAGAAGTCCTTTAAAAGGTTCAGTAACCATTGAAAGTGGGTGATTTGGGGAGATTTTGGATATTTTGTGAGCTCTCCGGAGGTATGTTGCAGCTGCTGAATTAGTAATATGGATGCAGACTAAATAAATCTCCTCCCGGCTGCACTGATCGGAGTGCAGAAGATTTGAGTCCCGCATGATTTTATTTTTTATTCCATCAGTTTGCCACTTTTTTATTCCCCAACAAATGTCAACTGGTACATGTTTTTCATTGTTTCATTTATGAAGCTGAAGGTGGCAGCAGCAGCAAACACCAGCCAACTCTTTCCTCTTCCTCCATTTGGTCCTCCTCATCTTCATTATCTCTTGTGATTTCTACATTCCCATCAATTTCAGCGCAGTCCGGTTCAAATTGAAAAGGTCTAACGCCGTTATTCAATGCCTTTGTGGCTGGACAGAGCTATAGTATTTGGACCTAGCAAACATAATTTACCCAGAATGCATTGCAGCATCCGCGACAACATTTTATTTAAATTTATAAAACCAAAACAGCCTAAAGCACTTTTTCTGAATTACTTTTATATGTGAAATAAATATTTCTCAAATAAAGTTTATTGTTGCAACTAATCACGGATCCCTTTAATAATGCTGCAAATCAGTATTTTGACTAACCCAGAAGTGAGCCATAGTGTTGACCTCCATGGTCTTCTCAATCAGAGAGTCTGGAGCATCCATGAATTTCTTCCCTGTCACAACTCCGGCATTGTTCACCAAGATGCTGACATCACCCACTTCTCTCTTAACCTGCAAGGAGAAAAGAAGTACGGTATTTTAAAAAAATACACTTGCTTGTATAAACTTAGTGGCTCCAGAACCTAAAGAATGACTGGGCCAAGCGGGCTGGAATTTAGCACACATCCAAGCCACTTACAGGCATCCAGCAGATACGCTCCATTTCAATTGCAGGATTTTACCACCTGATCTTTTCAAAATCAAAACTTATTTAATTTAATTCCAAGTGTACAAAATCTCACAACATATTCTACAAAATGAAAAATATTTATCAAAGAAAGAATTAACAGCATTGCAGATTCAAGTAGTGTTTAGGTTCTACTAACCAAGGAATTGATTGGTTTATTATCAGGAGGTGTGAACATTTCAATAAAACAGGAGTTTTGGCAGTTGGCATGCAAGCATTTTAACACAATTCCATCATGGAAAGAAATCAGCGATGATCAGTAACTGTTGCTGCCTCCAAACAGTCTAAGCTCCACCATTCTACTTTACTGTGAGAAAGAATTTTCCCTAATTACGAACATCTAAGAAAGCAACTTTTTCTTGAGGCCATCTTACCTCAAGGTCAGTCCATGTGTGAACACCACTCCGTTAAACGTGTAAAAACTAAGACTTACCTGATCAGCCACTCTGTAAACTTCATTCTTGTTGCTGCAATCACAGACGAAGCAGTGGACTCTGCTGGCTCCACCATTTTTGGCCAGTCTTGCAGTTTCTTTTATGCCCTCCTGGTTAATGTCCCACAGAACCAGCACGGTACCATGAGCAGCAAACTCCTGAGTCATCAGGCGACCAATTCCACTGCCGGCGCCTGTGATCAGAACAACCTCCCCAGCTATGTTCTTTTTCTTCCTGGGAACCAAGAGGTGAATGAAAGATTCCATGTTGTACCATAAAGAGAGAAAGAGGACCTGGATTGATTCCAGAAAGAAATTCATGATGAGTCTGTAGAAAAAAAAGAAGAAAAACAACATATTAAAAATAAGCACAATAAGGTATTGATTTGATTTCTTATGTGGCGATATTTTATTACAATTATATTCAGTTTTATCTAAGTGCTTCTTATTTGTTACATAGATGTTCATTACCTGGCCTTACCTGTTCACTGTTTTTCAGGTGATCTCACAAAGCACTCCATTAAAGTGTTTGAATTTTTTGAATTTGAATTTTACTTCTCTTGTCACACTGCCACTTTACAAAAGAGCTATATTCGCCAAGCTGCACTTATGAAAGTGCATGCATTCCTACACCAATACACAGATGAGTGGGCAACTTGGGGTCAAGTGCCTGGCCTTAGGGCAACATGGACCTGTGGCAGGAGGAAGCTAGAATCAAACCCACAATGTTTGGATTGCAAGACAACTACAGTACCATATTTTTCAGATTAAAAGAACCTTTTGAAAATAACCTTTAAGCAGCTAGTAAACATGCTTTTCATTAAGCCCACATTTCTGTTTTTAAAAGTAGTTTATTAATATGATCTAATATTCTAATTTTAAATGTCATGTTTTTATTAACTATGCATCAAAAATCATTAGCAGAAGTAAAGGTTTTCCAACAACCATATGTGTTCCTGAAATGAATATAATATTCTAGTTTATTGAATGGGTCTGTCCTCTATTCACTGAACTTGTCCCCAGAATAAAAGTGAAAAGCAATGAGATTTGCTTAGTCTCTATGCTAACTCGTAGCATAACATGCCTCTCATAGAAGAGGATTGCTCAGCTGATCAAACTGACCTGAGCAATATTTGGCCAGCTGTTTATTACAATCCTGCAGTAGAAAGGTAACATGGGAGTGTGATTTTCCTACAGGACCATGTTTTCCAACAACCATAAAACAAAAGACTGATATGCAACAGTGTGACAGAGTTCAATTTACAGATGGAATGAATCAACACGTTCTCCTCTGTACTTCTCTTCTTAGTGCTCACAAAGCAGACTTTACTTCATCTAAGCCATCTTGGCTCTGACTCCCCAGAGAATCCACCACTCTGCATTTCAGAGGTCTGAGACTGGGTTCCAGAAAGTAGCTTTACAGCCATTTTCCCCCAGAATGCATCTGGCCCCCCAAAACTACAAAACAGGACAGTACCTGTCCGGATCACTAAAAGAAAATGTACAAATAAGAGAAATACAAAATCTAACAGTCTGAAATCAAACCTCACACTCATCCCCTGTCTAAAGCTTATAGTGGCTCTGCTGAGTAAAATATCATTATCAGCAAAAGGTCTATTAGTAAATGACTTCATCACTGAGCATATTATTGATGTTATGTTCCTGACAGAAACATGGCTGGATGACAATACTGAATCACCTGTACCAATTGAATCACAATACAAAACATGAAAAATATATATATACACATCTTATATATATATTTCAGAGTGAGCTGAAACCAGGCTTCAGTCCAAGGCCTGCATGCATGTCACGATTTACTTGCTCCACAACACATATTGGACCACCGTCGACATCTGCAGCCTGCTCTCCCTAGCTGTAGTTCCCCCTCAGCCAAAGACAGCTGTTGGTGCTTCAGGAAACAAACCCAGATGAACTGGTGACAGTAACAATAAAAATATGTGGAATATCATTAGAAAAATCATCTGTGTTTTAATAGTCTGTTTGTGTGAACATATTGAAGGAAACATAAAGATGTTTGTCATTGCTGCTTTTCATTGGTGTGAAATTAAAGGAACGGCGCTTGGCAAATATAAAATACAATTGTTTTTCAACTCTGTTCTCCCTTCGTTTTCTTACGATTGTGTGAGGAGACTGTCGGCTCCTATTACTGAGTAAACTTTAAAATCAATCCATAGATGGTGGCGTCCATTATTACTTCCATTAACAGCGCGCTAGTTGCTCTAGTAGAACAGCAATGAAAACCACTCTGGGTATTTTCAAGCTCTGTGATTCCGTAACTTGCCACACTCCTGGAAAATCTGCAGTTCAAAACACTTTTCTTTTCAAGGTTTTTTTTCTAAACAGAATTTGTCTTCTGGCTCCTGTCACAGTGCCTCATGTTAAAAGTGTGATTGCTGCTAGCGGCTCTCAGTCTGCGCCTCTGTTGAGTCAGGTGACATGCAGTGAGTGCACAGGCAAAGAAATTCTAATACTTTTTGCATGAATACACGGATTGCCTGAGGTTTTTAAAGATTTAATGTAAAAACAACATAAAAGGCATTTCTTCTTGAGTTCTGTCAGAAAACATAGATCCATACAAAACATACTTCTAGAGCAGGTTGGGGACCACATGTTTAAAGCTGCACTATGTAACTTATATAAAGAATTATTTTTTCCTTATTTGTTAAAAACTGTCACCATGTTGTGACACCATGTTATGAGAAAGATAATCTGCGAAAAGATCGATTTCCTCCACCTTCTCCCTATGCTACTATTGCCTTTTGAAGAAATGCACCGCTCCCGATCAAAAACAACCAATCAGAGCCAGGAGGAGGTGCTTAATGCTGTCAATCAATACTGCTGAATGTGCAAAATGGCAGAGAAAGAACTTATCGTTACAGGAAAATCATTTATCTGCCGCCATTGGTGGCTGTGCTAACCGGCTATGCACTCACAACAGGATCTGCTAGCTGCACCCTAGCAGAGAGCAAGGGGCAGGGGTAATTAGAGTTGCAGAGGGTGATTGACAGCGTTAAAACCCTCCTCCTGGTTCTGACTGTTTGTGTCTTGTTAACACTGGGAGCACTGAAACAAGGCAGAGGCCTTGTTTCACAGACTTTCTGTGAAAAAAATGACATGGTGAAAATTTCAACAAATATCCATTGATTTTCTTCTGCCTATCCAGGGTCAGGTAACAGGGAGGGGTGGGGTGAGGGGAGTAGCAGTAGGTAGGGAAGCCCACTGCTGCTCAGCCAACCCATCTCCCAGAGACTGGCCCCTACCAGGGGCCTATAGCCCCTGGTAGGGGCCTATAGCCCCTGGTAGGGGCATGAGTATTAGTATCAGCATGAGTATTAGGGCTGGGATAATAAAAATAACTATTTTTTTTCTTTTTCCATTTTGAGAACAAAGTCAAAATAATACGAAAAAAATTTGTGCAACCATCAAGTTAGAATAGTATGAGAAAGAAGTCAGAATAATGTGAGAATTACGTGATATATTCAGGGGTAGAAATTAGCACCCGCCACTGGCCAAAAACAGGTAAAAGTATGAAGTGGCGTGTAAATTGGAGCAACGCACCGCCACTGCGCCGGGTTGACAATTTGAACAGAAGAAAAAAAAGCAAACAAGACAAACAAACAAAAAAAAAAAAAACTAACCTGCATTCAGTTTTAACTTATGTCCAGGGGAGGACTGACTGTCTGGTTTATGGACTGATGCATTTACTATCCATATCTGGCATAATTTTACACAAAAAAAAAATTATATTAAATATAATTTTTATTGACCGCGACAGCTCATTCATTGGTTGATTTTATTGATGGACTTTAGGCTTATCCAATGAAACCCCTCACCCTCTCCAGATAGCGCCATATCAGCTAACTGCAGTCTGAGAAAAGTGAACGGATACGAGACGAGGTGGGTCAGAAACACAACAAAAGCTAAAAAGCATATAAGCCCATTCAGAAAAATGTGTCAATGTAACCGATATGTTTACCACCCAGACTTTGACCACTGGAGCAGATTCAGTAGCGGGAGGAGGCCAGGTGTGTGTGGGTGTGTGTGGGTGTGTGTGTGAGAGTCCGGGAGGGGGAAGCTAACACTAAGCTAGCAGGCAGTCAGAAAAACACTGGGATAACACAGGAATGATGATGTCCCGATGAATTAATAATGAACATGTTCTGAGATGTTTTAGTAATAACAATAACTGTGAATTCCAATAGAAAATGTAATAAGTAAGGGAAAACAAATAGAAGAGTTAGAAAACAGCTACTGATACCAGACACATCTTCAATAAATACCATCTGGGGGAGTTGTAGCCAAAATGTGGAAATCTTCAACATAGGAAACGATTGCAAGACTGTTAGGGTTGTGTAGTTAAAGTTTGCTGTTAGTAATTACTTCAAATGAACTTATTACACTACACCTCTGATAAGGTGTCCATGCTTTATGTTAAATTAGTCTGTGTATGTATATATGTATGGTAAACTTATTGTCAGTAAATCGGTTTTCATAGAGTTAAGAATAAATCATATATAAATCATATATTTTATATAATTTGTTTGTACTGATGGTTATTGTTATTGAAAGAAAAGAATAAAAGTGCCTGGTGAAATGGCTAACAGGTAAAAAATTTCTCTACCGGCCACTGTGGATGATGGAGAAAATGTTTAATTGTCAGACAAAGTTTAAAAACAATATTGAAATAAAATGTTTCTACCTTAGACAGAAACTGATTTATTCTCCTGACCTCCTACTAACACATCCAGGGTGGTGGCAGGGGACATGAGCTGTTCTCCAGTTTCATTTTGTACATGGCCTTCTAGAGAGAACTCTCAACAAGAGCAGGTTTGCATTCTGCCAGGCATCCAGACTCCTAATACAGACTCAGAGAAGCTGCACTTCCTGTTTCTGCCTAAAGACCATCTCACACTGCCATTTCAAAAATGTGGAGGACCTAAATACTTGCCACTTTGCAAGTTCCAAATCACAACATCAAGTTTTAGGTGTTATTATTAGTGTCAGATGCTGAACAGAGAGAGAAAGAAATGAGACAGCTTTGGAAACATGGCATAATTCTCTTTGAACGTTTTTGACAATACTTGATGTTCCGTCTTAAGTTGTGTTTAGTAATCAAGAGTCCTAAATCTCCACTTGGTACGTCTGTTGCTTTGACCAATCACTAATTCAATCTCACAACCAGGTATATGCAAGCCATTAATTGAAATAAGTCTTAATTTTGATTTATGGCTTATTTATGAAAAAATGCTTTTTTCTAAAAACAGTTTTAGAAGGAATGCTATTGCAAATGCTATTATTTTGGCATATTTTATTTTGGACATTCTTCTAACTGAAGGAAAAGTTTAATTAGTTTTAGTGATCCCTTTGTGATTAAATATGTATTTTTTTTTTTATTTGAACATAAGATAGCCTAAAGTGGAGAGAAGAGCAGAGGAACACAAAGGAACTAAACTGGTGATGGATTAATTGATGCAATCTGAGTATGAAACAACACAATATACATGGCAAACTTTCATAAGTGCAACATTTTGGGCATGAAAGGAACAAAACTGCAAATGTACAAAAGGGTAGAAAGGAGGATTGACCAATATATTTAGCAGCAACATGTTTGGCCAAAAAAACAGCATTATTTGTTTGGAAAATCTATTCATATAAAAGTCAAGATAAAATATACAATATTAGCATTATATAGGAATAATCAAATAGTTTGTCAAGCCTTTTTAACAGAAAATGAAACAAAAGAGTGTTGGGAAGAATGTTGGGTTTTTATGCAATTTGCTCTTTTCATACTCAGGAACTTTAAATGATTTCAATAGCCAAAACGATCAATAATATTTTTTCAACATTTCTGCAGCCCTACAACCACAGGTTTTTTACAGTTCTTTCAGTTCTTTGATCTATGTCAAATCTTCCCAACAATCCCACAGTGTGAAGCCTGCTAAACAGAAACCATTTAATAACTGCTAAAACCTGTACAATGCACTATTACTGGCAGCTTATTGAAGTAAGGAATGAATGAATGGTAAATGGCTTTGTACTTGTATCTCGCCTTATCCAATACAGAGGACACCAAAGCGCTTAACACTACATTCATTCACGCACACACACTCACACACTTATGGTGAAAAGCTACTTCATAGTAGCCACAGCTGCCTTGGGGCAGTCTGACAGAAGCGAGGCTGTCCCTCACCAGCGCCACCAGGCCCACTGACCACCAGCAGGCAGTGTGGGTGAAGTGTCTTCCCCAAGATCACAACAATACTATATATATTGTGAAAATAAATGTATTTAATGGAAACAGCAATCTTGAAAATAACTCACATTTTGGACAATAATTTTTTTTATGCTAGAAAGAGGTGGTTTTTTGACACACTAATTCAGTGTCAGAATTAGTGCATTTTGCAAAAACATGGTATGTCATAATTTGAGTGGGTGATTCCAGCTTGTATATAGCAGCAAAGAGCTTGTAGGCCCTGGCCTACCATGCACAAAGCCTTATAAGATGCTGACCTCTCCTCTGATGGCTGATAAGGAGTTCTAGAGCCATGGCTGTAATATGAATAAATCTCATGCAAGCGTTTACTTCAGTCACCACAATGATTTTTAATGACTTATTATGTAAACAAACTTATTTACGTGGGATCTTTATTGTATTTCTTATACAATGGAAACACCGCAACTGTGAAGTAGTGTTTTTTTGACAGTAGAAGAAATAAAAAAAACATTGTGCACATTTGCAATGGAAATGCAGTTACTGATTGGAACATGTTTTCCTTTGTTTAATCATTTTTGCTTAATCAGTGTTAACTTTACAATTTAGCCCTACTTTACAACAGAAGGGCTCATGATATGCAGCTTGCAGACACTTCCCAGACCTTGCCCTGTTGATCAGTATTTGTACTCATAAGTTGTGATCATCTCCAACATTTTACAATAATTTTTACTCCAGCTACCAATAAATATAACTCGAATAGCTTTAGGTAAGTGAAGCTATAGCTTTACACAGGCACGTGCAGAGGGGGGAGGGATGGGGGCTGGTACCACCTGGTACCACCCGGTACCACCCGGTACCACCCGGTACCACTTGCTCTCTGTTTGCTCTGCTTCTCCTTAATGTTTCTACCAGGAGGGTTAAAGCTGCTGCTGACAGGTTCTGGGCTGGAGGTGAGCGGCTGTAAACAGAAGTTATTGCAGAACCTCAAGTGTTAAAGGAAGATTCGGCCCAGAGCATTTAGAGTTCACAAAATAAACAGAGAAAATACTGGAGCAATAATTAGAACCGCAGCATAAAGCCAAACATGTCACAATTAAATGAATCAAAATGTCCCCAAAGCATCAGTGGACTGACATAGGGGCCACTGGGGGATTCCAGGTAGATTCCAGGTAGATTCCAGAGATGTGCATCGCCTTTGAGCTTTTTTGATCTATAAATCAGTCTGCAGCCAAGTTTTTAAAGAGATTAAATAGATATTATTAGGGCTTAATTAGTAAAATGGCAGCAAATTTGCTTATTTCATAACTTCATAACCTTTGACCTTCTCTCCTCTGGTCTGTTTAACAGCTACAGTCTCAGATCAACTCAGACATCCAGGACTGTCAGCAACAGAAACAGCAACATTATACCTGTTGGGGAAAATATACTACATTTGCTTTGCATTGTCCCCACATGATGGCAATGATGTAGTAGGATCCAATTAAATTCTGGATTAATATGGGTTGTTGCTATGTTGTTGTACGGTGTTTGAAGATCTTGTACAATGTGCCCTTTTGTAACTTTGAGCCCCTGCCCATCCAAAGGTCTCTGCACGGTCCTGGCTTTACATAACTTTGGGCCACAGTAAATTTTGAAGCTCTGTCATGAAATGCTTTAAAAATGAAAACTGTTCAACTAAACACATCTAAGACTCTAAAGGCAAACACATCCTCAGGTTACAAGGCTGGAACCCATCTGTGTGTTTTCTGATGAACTCCATCAGTTCATCAGAAAACACACGCTGCTTCATTCTGAATAATGAGAACGTCTGACAACATGTCCACTTTCAGAGCCTTCCTTCACTGGAGCCGGACATGTCGCAGAAATCAAGCAGGAAATCTGTGGGGCTTGAAATGATAAACAAACTCAGCTGTTCACTAAGAGTACTACCATGTGGGTCAACATGCATGAGACTCTTATCCTGCTGCTAAGTTTTAAAAGCAGATGAAAGATCCATTATTGAACCAACTGGAGGAAAATTAGCCACTTTGGATGATGTAAGTGTGTTGTGACGTTATCACAGTGACATCCAGTCATGATAATTCTGACAGTGTTATCATGGAGAGTGAAATATTGCAGACGCCCAGCTCCAACTCAGCAGGCTGAGTCAGCAGCTCTCAGACTTTGATCAGGTCATACAGACACAGGGAGTTGATGGCCTACAACTTCTACATTAGTACTTGTAATGACTTTAGAAGGACACATTTAAATACTCATCACATACAGGTTTAGAAGTGGTTTAGACTGGTTCAAATACAGGTGGAATACAACTGAAGAATTGTGGATTTTAATATAGATTTAATATTAAACGCGCTTAGAAAAGTGGATAAAAAAAATAATAATAATTTAGTCTGATTTCCACTATTGGGTTGTGCGGTTGTTTCCTCAGTAGTTCTGTCTGAACATCAGTTCTCTTGGTTTCTGGTTGTTTCTATAACTTCCGAACAAAGGAACAAATACAGTAAACAGAACCGAACGACGCCGCGTTTCAGTTGCTCTGAAGAATTAGTTGATTGAAATAAATGGATTTCTGGCAAGAGTTCAACTTGATCCTGCAGCTGGAATAAATCAATGACGGAACTTACCTTCAGAACTGAGAGAGTTCAACTAATCCTGCTGTCAGTTCCTCAAATGCAAATAATAAATCAGCTAGAAACTCGACCTTTACTCTCGACATGTCCTAAGATTATTAAACATACTCTGATCTCATGAAAGCCTGGCTGATGAAATACATACCGCGGTGCTGCAGCAGGACCACTTGGTTCCGTTCTGGGTTCTGTCACGGTACAAACCACCCAGGCGTTTTCTGCAGCCTGGGGCGTAAAAACAATAACTGTCACCACTTCAGCTAAACCAGAGAGGAGGGGCCGGATGCACGCAATGCATGGTGGTACATTGAGTTCATAAAGAGTATAGCTTGCTTTCTTTCGATTTCCCTTTCTTTCTTTCTTTCTTTCTTTTCTTTCTTTCTTTCTTTCTTTCTTTCTTTCTTTCTTTCTTTCTTTCTTTCTTTCTTTCTTTCTTTCTTTCTTTCTTACACCCTTAAATTTTTATTACATTGCAGCACAGAATCAGTTTCCTTTCTAGATGCACTTCTTAATAAATCATATATACTTAAGACTGCTGTCTAAACGTTTACATTGCAGTAGCTATTTATTTAGTCTTAAGGAGTGTCTTCCTTTCAGTCAGCTTGTGAGAGTCAGAGGGTTTTGTAATACAGAGGAAGCTTTGACATGCACACTAAAGAGCAATGTGACAGATTTAGGGATAGAGGTTAAGAGGGCCAGTTTTTACGGAGCCCCCTAGGGGACATGGGGATTTTTTTTTTCTTTTGCGTTCCCTCGCAAAAACTTTTGCGTTCCCTCGCAAAACTGTACTGATCAGTTATGCGGCATAATTGAATACTGTAAGCCTTTCTTACGGTGGC